>JBCIKM010407878.1:0-10710 GCA_039654465.1 Melibe viridis
AAGCTGAAAACAAAAGACGACCTGTCCTTCCTAACATCATTGGCAGAGGACAGAGACGAATGGAGAAAATTCACACATGGAATAAAAGAAGCAGCCGAGGCGTCCCAGTCCGTTGATTAGGAAGCGAACAGCCTTAAGTCAAGTCAAGTCAATGTTGCTCAAAAATGAAAAAAAAAAATAATAACTTTAGGTGGGCCTACCTGATTTACTCACTCTGGGTGTCAAGTGGGAGATGGGGATTTCATGGTAGAGGACATTTTTTTGCAGAAGTTCTTTTGATTTATTTTGGTTCAAACTAAATATGAATAGGGATCTTTGATAGAGCATAGCGGATGATGAACAATTTCCATTCCAGTTATCAGCCTCTGGTAGCAAGATTATCAGCCGGCAATTCAACATTGGAATCTTTATCATAAATACAGCCTGGTAAAGTGCCACCATAACGGTCCGAATTCTCTGACCAGCAGTGCTTGAATTTTAACAATCCATTTGTTAGTTTTAGGCATCAACTACCATCATCAGCAGTCAGCAAGTAGAGAGGTTCAGTCAAGGTTTTTTCATCTTTCACCACTGCCTCTCACTTACAGTACTCCCTTGTCCATTAGGTGTCAATTATCTTCTCAGAGAAAGTTGTTAGCATAATTATTAATAATTCACAAAAGTCACCTCAAATTATATTTTATTACTAATTCTAACGAATGAGAGGAAAAAGGGAGCATTGGCCTACTGGCACTCTCCATGAACGAGACTGTAACCTCTTGCACCATGATGCCTTTGTGCAAACACAGAAGCCTGCGTGCAACATGCCAACAGTCAGAGCTCAATGTGAGTGAAGTTCACACCAACTAGCACTACCGGAATGTGAACCTATAGTGTATGAAAACAAAGTTCAGGTTTGAATCTACCGGCAGTTAAGAGAGTGGCCGGAGCGTAGGACAGGAATTGACAAATTAGAATAAAAAGCAGTGCCAATAACCAAACTTTACAATTAGCTGGACGGAAATGACATGATTATTTTTGGACAAAAATCAGTCCATTGTCTGAACATTTACAAGTCTGTTAAAGGTATGAAACAGGAGATGACAACTGAATTGCAAACAAGACCAAAAATAACCCCAAAAAAGGACACAAATGAAAAGTGTAAAAATATAAAATGATAGCTTCAGCATAAAAGAAAGGAACCTTCATTAGAGCTCAGTAGAAACTCTTCTACCATAATTCTTCAGCGATCAACCACTAAAGTTGATGGTCTGCGGAACAAGTTAAAAGTTTATAATGATGCAGAGCTGCATTCTGGCTGGCTTCTGGATTGACCCAGTTTTCCCTTGGGACAGAACTTAAAGACATATTTCCCCTATGGGTTAAATTGAGGGAATTTTTTAAAATTTCATTTTTATTTTGTCTCAACAGTACAGCTCCTCCTGACTACACTACCATTTATTTCACTCTGCAATTTCCACAAATTCACCGGTATGTGGAAATGAAAAATGAAACACAAAGGACAGCAAACAAATCACAATAGTAGTGTGGCTGCAAAAACAAATCAGTGTTAAAAAACTTCAGTGATAAACTAGTACTAGTACACACAAGGAACAAAAGGAACAGTGAACAACACACACACAAAAAAAAAAATAATAATTTTTTTTTAATAACAGAGCATTTCCAATACAAACAAACATGTGCACTTACAAAAAATCACCAAACCAAAGCCATATAAATACATTAACTGACTTTTATTGTCAATCTTAGATTTCTTCTAATTTCTTTCACTGAAGATCAAAGAGACATAACAACTGAATATATAACAATGGCAGAGAAACAAACAGACAAGCAGGCGGTCAAGACAACAATGACTGGATGTCATTCAAAATTGACTTCCATCAGTTGACACAGAACCTCATTGGTGTGTTTAGCTGGAATAGATTAAAAAAAAATAAAAAAATTCACAAAACAAGGAACAGTCAAGGAGCTCAGAAGTATTATTAATAATCATCAGATATCAGATTATCAACAAGTATTTTCCTTCACTTTCCTTCCAAGCCACCGCCAAACTTCCTCTTCTCTTTCCATTAATCTGCAAACTTCTATCACTTTTCCTCAATTCTTTCCTGTCTGTCAACCCGACCACCAATAATGTAATTTATTTTTTTTTAATGCAAAATTAATAAAATCTCAAACAGATTCCACACAAAATTCATAGCTATAACCAATACCTACTTGATGACAGTGTTTACTTACACATAGTCGAGACGGTTTGATTTTGTGCCACAATGCAGTTGGATAGGTTGCTCGTGTGTCCAACACTGACAGAGTTTGCTATAATACAGTTGACAATGTTGGAACTGAAAAACAAACGAGAGAAAAAATATGTTATTAAAGCTAAAAAAAAACACAAAGACAAAAATTTAAAATAATAATATTGGTTGGTTTTTCATTTCAATACTGATTGTTTCTTATCAATAATATTCCTCCCCCCACCCTACCCCTCTCTAACCTCTAATTTCACATGACATTTCAACCTACCATTAGTACAAGCTAATTTAGTAAATTAAACATACTAATGAAAAAGTACAGTAAATTTTCAAAACAAAAAATTCAGTGCAAGAGCTTGAGATACATAACAAACCAAAGAGAGAAAAACTAATGGTGCAGAATCGGAGACAAGCTAAATTCATATCTCCCCACCCCCTTTTTTTTCTCCCTATTGAAAATAGTGACTGAGATCTCATGAAGAAAAAGAAAAAAAAGACATCGAACTTCAAAACAGATAAAATCATCTAATTAATTAATTAAAATTTATTTTCACTCCATAGTGACATCAGACTGATAAAAAGCACACAAAATCAATAATCAATTAAATTTATTTTCTCTTCATTCATTACAAGAAAGCAGACAACAGCCAATTTTCTTTTGACCGACATGAAACCAACACAATGTTCAGCCAACAAACCTTTCCTGAATGTCCACATTGTCCATGACTACACAGCTGGTGATCTTCACCTTGTCACCTATGGTGCAGTTTTTACCAATCACAGACTTCTTGATGGACACCTTCTCTCCAATGGAGACATTCTCTCCCACAAGGCAGTCATTTCCAACCTTGAGAGCACAAGAATAGAAAGAGTTGCCCCAAAACAAAGAATCCACATTATAAAGGACCGAGAAAAAAGCAGTCTATAAAATGAATTAGAGGACAGATGGAGATCTTGATATACAAATTGCAGAAAGAACATATGTTAAAAAAGAAACTCAACAGTGAAATTAATTTTCCAAAACAATGTTTCATCCTTTACTAACTTGAGATTTAGGCTTGATAGTTGTTGTTGCAGGTACATTTTGGAAAGGTTCTGTTTTCTTTCCTCCAGTTTCCAGAAGCTTTGGCAAAAGACGGGGAATCTGTCATTCAAAAAATTAACCACATGATCAGACAATTATTCCAGTTCCAGTAGAGCCATCAAAATAAATTAAAGTCCATTCCACAACAACAAAAAACAAAACCTTTTTCTAAATAAATTTTATGTAAATGAATGCTTTGTTCAGAAAATCTACATTTGTCTTAAACAAGTTCCAAATTTGAGTAACACTGTTCAGTTTTTTACCTTGTTTATATTATTTGTCTTTGAATCTTACGCAGCAAGTGGTGCCATGTAAATGCACATTCACAGTAGCTTGTTTCAAATTGATGAAGTCAAAATATTTTTTCTTCCATACAAGCAATAACAAATTATTGCTAAAGAATGCACAATATTGTGATATTTGTTTAGTTGTACTGATAAGATTTTAAAATGACAATAAAGGAAAATTGACAGTTTTATGTAAAGCACCCTTTTAGCCATAACAGATCAGAGTGAAAATTTATAGTTAAAAGACACTTTTTGTCTCATTGTCTCTCACAATACAATGTTTGAAAACATCCCTTCCAAAAAAAAAAAAAAACTTATTTAGAAAATACCATGCTTTGGTGGGATTTTTTTATGAATGGACAATACAAAACACATTTTACACCTTTTGAATTGATTCAGGTAAACTGTCACAATTTGATTCAGCCTCAATTTTATCTTTTTGCTTCTATTTTCTTTTTTTTTTTTCAGCAGTTGTCCCAAAAAATCAAATAATGGAATTTCTATCCAAATTGTACCCTAAAAATAAAAGTAATTATAAATATAGTTTAAAAAAACATTGTTATATCCTTTACCTGTTTACAGGCCTCAAAATAAGCACTTATTGTGTTAGCTCTCACACAGAAACCGTCAGTCTGTCTGTACACATAACACCCGATCAAACCCTTCTGGTGGTCATCATGGGTCAATCCTGAGTGACAAACAGAAAAAAAAAAAAAGAATGCAATCACTACAATTACACAACAACATAATGAGAAATAGACATAGAACGAATTGATTTAATTTGTTCAACCTCTGAATATCTCTTTCCACAGAAATAAATGATTTTACACATTTATTTATAGTTTAAACTTTTTGATTGACAAATTTGACCTCAGCCGCTGATAAAAATTGCTAATTCTACCCTATTAATGACTGTCATTAGTAAGTTAAGAAGTGTTTTCATTATGAGGACCGTTGATATAAATATCCATATTTAATATTTAAAATTGGCTTCCTAAACTCAAAAGGAGACAGAAAAGCATAGACAGAGAGGGAGAAAAGCGAATGGATTGTCTTTATTTGTTAATTTTACACTATTGTTGTCGCTAACATTAAGAACTGTTTTCATTATGAATACTTTATAGAAATTTATGCTCATGGTTTTCTATGCAGTGAACAATTTTAAGTCTTGGAAGAATGAATGGTGGTCAATTATCAATACGCTTCTCTTAAATATGATTATGATAGCTAGTTGTCTAAGAGCTTGTTCCATAACCCTGTTTTTTTCTGATACTAAGTATTAAGAAAAGAGCATTAAAAGGCTTTATGGCATGCTATCACCTTTTTTTACATGATGTAAAAATGCTTTTGACTAATAAAAGATGAACTTAAAGCTTTGTGTTGCTGGGTAGGTTTGCTTGACTTTTCTCCCTTTTGCTCAACTGAGTGACATAATATATTGCACACTGAGCTTGTTCGTAAAGGACACTCCAATTGAAATCGTGGAATTAAGGGTAAACATTTTGGAGGAATGCGCTGTGGTAAATCAGCTCATTGGTCTTTCTCACTGAGCAGATACCACCAAAGGCAACAACAATTACAATTGTTTGGCTTAAGATCAAGTAATACCCCTTATGCATTGCTCATTCTGCCACGCAAGATTAGGTACAGTGGACTGATCATCTGCCTGTCTTCATTTCTTGTGGCAGTGTGAAGGGATAAGGATAACAAATCAAAAACATTATGGAGGAAAGACAAACAACAATAAATGGTAGAAATATTCATTTCATGATAAATTTACCAAAGCTATCACTTGTCAAAGACAGGAATTTGACTCCACTTTGAAGATCTTTGTTGGCATCTGCTGCAAAATCAATCAGATCTGTTGAAGTTTATGGAAAAAAGTTTGATAAAGAATTCTTTACTTTGCAAATAAAAGGCAATCAGTACTAGAAATGAAATAAAATTGATGATTTAAAATCCCAACATCAATAACTTTATCATAACTTCATTAGGTACTTTAATTGTAAAGAGAAATAAATGTTGAATGAAGTCTTCGGCTGTGTAGAAGAAAATTTATATACACATTATACATATTAATTTCAAGACCATTTATATTCACATACCGTATTCTTTCTATTAGAAGCCCCCCCCCCCTTCCGTCATTTTCACACCCCCGGGGCTTCTAATAGAATGAAAAAGGTGCAAGTATATTATGAAGCCATCAGTTCCAATCAAATTAACAAACTAGGTGAGCTGACACAGAAATAGCAGTAGTTTGCATTGATTGGTGGCTCGACAGCTCAACTGATAAGGTTCAGGGTTCAAACCCTGGCCAGGGCTAAATAACAAATCTAAGATGTACAAGGCATTTATTTCATAACACTAACCTTTCTTCTTATCATCTTTGAGGTCACCACCGGGACTAGACAACTCAGTGTCGTCTGAGGGCTTGTCTTTCACATACACAGACATTTGTTTTTTTACAACATTTGGTATCAATTCCATAGACAATGAAGTTATGTCGCTATTGGGAAGAAAAATAAACAAGAGTCCATATACATAAAAAAAGATGTTTTCAACTTATAGCTAAGTTTTAAGAGATACGCTTGATCTCATTTTAAATAAAATTTAAAGTATATTCAAAAGACACTTCAAAACCCAAAAACACACAACTACCAAAAACATTATGGAGGAAAGACAAACAACAATAAATGGTAGAAATATTCATTTCATGATAAATTTACCAAAGCTATCACTTGTCAAAGACAGGAATTTGACTCCACTTTGAAGATCTTTGTTGGCATCTGCTGCAAAATCAATCAGATGAAAAAAAAAAATCATTGCAGAACTTTAGATTAAGCTTAATTTTTTATAAATCAAGAGAGCTATAACAAGGGCTTCATGGAAACTCTTAATAAGGAAGCTCATTTAAAAATACGGACAAAAGCATAGAAGCAGTTACCTTCTCTCCTGCAAATATTTAATGATGAACTTATTGATGATGTAAACATGACAATCTGTCCATGAACTTTGGATTCTTGAATTTGGGAAACTGAAACATGAATGAGTAAAATGACAAAAGATAGTTCTTACCAACAGCATCACTCTTTTTAAAAAGTAATCATACATGATTTATTTAGCTCAAAAAATGACAAAATACAATATGAATGTGTTCGGGGATTGAACATTTTTTTTTTAATTTTAAAAATCAATTGAGGCCAAATTTAAATTTTAAAGTAAAATAACACAAGAACCAATGTCAAACCATCAACAACCATGTGATTCTTTGGTAAAATATCATTGGTCTAAAATTCAATCTTGCCGCAGTGACTAACATGTAATGTTCTCTTGTAAACAAGCCCACCCTGACGCGGTGCGCAGGTAGTGGAATGGTGTCAATATCATTCCCACACAAGTATGCTGGCAAAAAATGGGGAGTGGGGGGGGGGGGGGGGGGAAACGGTGTTAATACCATTCCCGAAGCCATATGATGGCGCTTAACGCAAATGGACAGTATAATTTTGTGTTAATTCTAGGTTGGTTAACACTCGTGCTCAATTTCAACTGCAATAAAGACATCTTTTCAACAACCTAAAATTCTAAGAGTTTATTTTTGTCTACTCAAATATACAAAGAATGGTATAAAATTATCAAATTCTGTCTGCCTGCAAACAGTGCTTATCATAACCATCCAAAAAAAGTTTATTGACACATCAAAATTAAGAGCAATAATAATAATAATAATATTAATAATAATAATAATAATAACAATAATAATAGATGGCACTTATATAGCGCTCAAAACCCATTGGAACAACAGGTATCCTTTCATAATTATCACAAAGCTACTTTTTTAACTACCTTTCCAAAAATTTTCTTGTAAACTTAATGAATTCATCCTCCACCATATCAACTTGTGATTTCCAGAACACAATACGATCTGCTTCACTGGAGTCAAAACCTATGGATATTTTCTCTGCATGAAGAAGAAAAATCATATTATAGACTTCACTGATAAAATCAATAAATGGACAGTCTACAATTCAGTTGAAAACAATAAATGTAAAAAATTCACATGACATTTTGATTTTCATAAAATTAGCTAGTATTTCTTCGATGATAAGAAGTGATATGGGAATTACTGATATCTTTATGCCATGATGTAATTTAATTATGTAAGCTAAAAAAAAAAAAAAAAAAAAAAAGGTTCACATTCACAATGTTTTATGATGTACCTGCTGACTGTTTATGTTTTGATTTATAGCCAGGCACCAATGTGTCTCCAACGATTGCAGATGATAATTGGGAAAGCATGACTGTTAAAGACGAGTTGTTCTTTCGATGAACAGACACCAGTTGAGAGAAATCACAATCAGAAATCACATCACAACTTAGAACCACAGCCACAGTCTGAAAAAATTTGGTAATAAACAAGGTTTTCAAACAAAACAAAGTCAGACAAAAGAGAACTCTCAATTTCAATGATCCACAGAAAAAAAAAACAGATGAATTATATCATTCTGTAACAATGAATACTTTAAAACTTGTTCTCAATTTAAATCTTCCGGACTACCATTTCATTTTACAGACTAGGCTAATCCCAGAAGTAAGGAAGGCAGAGCCATAACCATAACTCTTGAAAAATTTGAAATTTCTTCAATCTTTGCTTATCAAATCAACATCTAACTATTATTAAGCACCACTGCTGAAACTTTAAGATTCATGGATAAACACTTTTTCATTTTACAACAAAATAAAGATGGTTACCCTCATTCCCCAGTGGAAAAAAATTGTGATGGGATGCACAAACAGCCTATCTTTAAACATACAGGGCTAACATCAATATTTCCAGGGTTAGAGAAAAGTTAACGAGTCTCCAGAACAGACTAATTAATGTCACATTTTCATGAATATATGATGAAGGGATTGTTTAATTATGCACAGTTGATGAATGAAACCATAAAAGAGAAGTGGAGGCTTCTAAATCCTAACCTTGATCTTATCAGCCACAAGACGAAGGGAGTCTGCTGTTCCTAGATCTTCATCATCATGTATGACCTCTATGTCTAACTTCGCTTGAACATGTGGAAAACTATTTGACAAGGCGTTGTGGATTTGATCTTGCCAACCTTTCCTTGTAACGATGATGATATCTAAAAAAAGTACAATTTTAAAGAGACAAGAAAATGTAAATATCTTTGACAACCAACAATTTAAATTGGAAACAAAAGTACGGAACCTCCCTAAACAAACATTTCATATCATTTCCAAACTGTTTTTCCTTAAAGGAAATGATGGGAAATATGTAATAGACAAGGCGACCATTTCTGAAACTCTACACTGCAAAAAAATAAAATAATGTCTATAACAAAATAGAGCCATGACTTCAAATAATCTTATTTTTCTTTTTCAAAAGCATCACTGCTATTTGTTTAGGAGAATGTTCATCACCGGAATCAACGATCAACCAATAATGCGGGAAAAACAGTAATAAAGCCATGATTGCTTTAGACCGCAGGATCACAATATTTATTTAGCAGCAATAAAAAAAAAGGTATTTAGTTAATTCGCATATGAAAAAATTTAAATGCATGGGGGGTGTGGGGGGGGGGGGGGGGAGTGAGGACTTAGCAAAATAGATCCCTCTTATGAAATCCTTACTTTTGTGTCTTGTTGGTCAAAACGTGCAGAGACACATAAGAATCATTGAGGCCCCAGTTATCAAAATTAACGCTCACTAGCTCTCAAAATGTAAGACAAAAAGCGAATTTCCGAGTAGGAGTCCAACTGCACTCGTAATTTTCTGCAAGTTCCACAGGTGGAAATTCAAAGAATACCACGTTAGGTAACTATTGACAGATGTGTTTCACAATCTTGAAAATTCTTGACAAAGCTAATGACATTTGGTGGATTGAACACAAACAAAGAACAGTGTGTAAAATAATAATCAACTAGGGAGTCATCATGATTCATCTAACGAATTGTGCTGAAGATCACTCTATTCACTTGAACAGCATCCACGCTCTTTCAAATGCCTCTTCTGAGAGAAAGGAGTGATTAACAAATTTCTTAGACAACATGGTCAATTATAGAATTGTATAAATCAATTCAGGAGAATAAGCTTAGATGGACCAGAATCAAAAGAATTTGATCCAAAACCAATACTGATAATGAAAAGATCCTGAACAAAAGGCCAAAGAGCAAAATAAGACTAAACATTAGATGGCATGGACCAAAACAAGAGCTGATCAGGCAGGCCAATAAGCTAAGTAAAGAATCAGAAAGCTATGCAGCTGAACTCAATGCATACACATGTATATCTATGAAGTGTTGCTTTTGGGGAATACAAAACAGTGAAGTATTGGTAAGAAGGTTACAAGCTGCTTCACTCAATAATATAAGCAAGTAAATTTTTTCTAAACTTGCAAAATTTGGCCAGCAGGCAAAAAGTTAATTTCAAGCCCTAGGCCCTAAAGGGGAAAGTAAGGTGATTAAAAGAGAGGTGATCCAAACTATAAACAGAGATATTTTGTTCTGATAAATAGATAGCGCCTCTGAAAATATATAATGACATCACAAAGAGATGATTTATAAAAACAGAAAATGTTATCTCCTTCTTACAACAATTAGACAATATCCACTACATATAATAGCATGGTCCAAGATACCCAGGTGTGTTAGGTTTTTTTTAAATCCCCTAAGTTATCATTATGTCCAGATGGTGACCCTAGTTTACGTTGTACAAAAAAGCCTGACACAGGGGATGACCACTTTAACAGCAGACAAAACATCAAGACAGGATCAACAAAAGAGAGGAAAAGGTAAGACTTTTGTATAAAAGAGGAAAAAATATGTAGAAGAGCCATCAGGGACTCCTATCTACCAAGCACTTTTGTTCCATTAAAGCTCAGTCAATGACAGCCCAATCTTTAAATAAAGAATGGAAATCCCATACTAACATAAAATCACAGAACAAAACTTTTCATTTTTTAACTCTTTGACTGATCTATTTTTTTCACCATTTTTGGGGGTTTTTTCCCCTTGAAAAATTTCGAAAATGGGCACAGTTGTTTAAAACGCAGTATAAAAACGTCAAAATGAAATA
>JBCIKM010407986.1:0-10709 GCA_039654465.1 Melibe viridis
GTTCTCAATACAGAAGTTGGAAACATCCCTGTATCTCCTCTCTCTCTCTTTCTCTCTCTCTCTCTTTTTCTCTCTCTCTCTCTCTCCCTCTCTCTCTCTCTCTCTCTCTCTCTCCCTGTAGTTAGTAGTAGAGTAGTAGTAGTAGTAGTAGCAGCAGCAGCAGCAGCAGCAGTATGATCTAGTAACTCATATAGGGTGAGAGGCCAAGCCAGTGGTGAATAATGTGTGGAAAAAAAAATGTCTCTTTCGAAGGCCACACGAGTGGCAGATAGGGGGGTTGCTAGTGAGTGGCGGTAAAGGTTAAAGAAATATTGTATTTGTATTACTTTTCTGGTTCTGAGCTCTTTTTTTCTTTTCTTGTTTTACATTCTCTTAATATGTTAGATTTATTAAGGTTTTTGTATTGTTTATGAATTGTAATAAAGGAATGTTTTTAGGACTGAGTTTAATTCTTTCGTGCAAAAATCTATTCCTGTTTGTCCTTTTTAAAAACTTGTAGCCACCCTATGAAACCAGCCCTGCTGGGTCCAAAGTCCAAGCTTGCTAAGTTCAATCCTGGATTTTCCTTGTATGCAGAGGATGAGCTGAGAAAAACTGTTCCTGTATTCCAAGGTGAGAATAATTTATCTAAGGCCTCATGTGAGTATGGACTCAAGGAAAACCAGTTTTATTTTTGTCGTTTTTGATTTAACATATTTTAAAATCTGATTTTTGTTGTTGTTGTTGAGTAAATCTTTTAAAATTATTTGTAATGTGTACCAGTTCTTGAATTTTTTTTTCTTTTTCCATTATTACCAATTTGAAATCATGAAACAAAGCTGTGGGACAGTTAATTGTGTGCCGCTTTTTGTACTCACAGTCACAGACAAGGGAAAAGTCTATCAAAGTGAATGAAGCATGTGTTTTTATTTCTGATTAAATTTTCTTTTTTCAGTGGTAAGGGGTTTCTGAAAGAATTAGTTTTGATCTTTCTGTTTGAAATTGTTGTGTCTTCTTAACATTTATTTCTCAAATGTCTCCAAAGAAAGTCTCCCATGGCTTATGGGAGTCACGATTTGTTTCCAAAGGTGCTGTACGGCCAATCCAAGAGGTTCAAGTTAAGATGCTAGATCGGCTGGACAATGTCCGGCAGGAGGATGACATCGTGTCGCAGGTTCAAATGGTGGACAGAATGACCAAAGAATGGGAAATGATGAAAGCTCCTGTATCATTGCCTCAACCAGGTAAGCAACAAAAAATTATTTTTAATTATAAAAACTGTCACTGCAAACGCCATCATCATGTTATAAAACTATATTTTGTAGAAACAGAGGACTATTAAAACAACTTTAAATCAAGTTCAAAGTCCTGGAAAATAGTTTTCTGATAAATTAGTCTTTAATAACACACATTCGAGTCAGGCTCCAATTGTGAAATCTTTTGCAGATATAACGTACACTCTAACATCTAGGGACTTGATATTCTCTTGATTCTTTGTGGAGGTTTTTTATATTGCGTAGAAAAAGACTAAGGAGAAGTTTCTTGTATATGATTCATTCTCAAAATGTCCTCTTCATTTTGTGTCAAATGGGAATAAATTTCAAGTTTTAATTTAACTCTTTGACTGATATATTTTTTTCACGTTTTTTTTAGTTTTTTCCCCTGGCAAAATTTCTGAAATAGGGTGGCTTTCCAAAAAAGTCTATAAAACCCTTAAAATAGGCAGCAGAAAAATGTTTTATATATCAAATTGAAGGGGGAATGAATGGAGAATTCAAGAATGTGGCTGTTTGTCAGAAAAAAGAGAGGTGTTGTGGTGTAATTGATCAGGAATTTGCAGGGATAATTTTTGGGGGGTTCAGAAACAACACGTATGGACTGACCTTTGATCCAGATCTCCCGTCTCAGCAGATATATCCATATGGTAATCCAATTTTCATTTAGAGAAATGTAATCCAAGTATGCACAGAGAATTTCACAATAATCCAGCCAGAAATAATGAAGCTACAACAAATTTACTACACCCATGTTGAAAAAATTTAGAGGGGGAAAAAAAGCAATATTTACAAAATTTACACCAATTGTCATTGTCCTCCTGCATGAAAGTTCTAGCTATTCTAGAGGTGAATAGCAGTATGGTACTTGTAAAAGCACTCTTTGGGGTGAAGGTAGGTCTTGGGGTTGCACCCGGAGCAGTATGTGCGCTTTTGGGGGGTGCTGCACACCGCACAATTCCTATCTCCCTTGTCGTCATGCAGGGGCAAATGTATTCCCTGCATCCGTTCCAGGGCATGTGCTTGTGATGGTCGACCACGGCGGACATGGGGCTCTGTCACATGATGACTTTGCAAACACAGGGCGGCCCCAGCTTCCGTTTGAACTTCTTGAAAGGAGTTTCTTTGAATTCTCAGGGTGTGTCAGGGCATGAAGCACATATGCATTGAACTGTGCAATTTCAAGAATCCAAAGAAAAAGTTTGTGCCACCATTTTCTCCCTCGTTGATTATGCACGCCATAGTCGTTGACCATTTGGTCAAGAAGGTCGCATCCATTCATGTTTGCGTTGTACTCGTCTATCATTTGTGGCTTTTCCACGTCTTTCTTTTTGACAAGGTCGGTGGTTGATGATGTTGATGCCACCGCAACGGGTTTCTTTGCCTTTTTATCTCGGAACATCACAGCGGCAATGGACTTCTCTTCTGTGATGTAGAACCGAGATTCCCGAAAAGCCAGTTGGGCTGTTTTGAAGGCAGCGGGGAATCCGATCCTGTTTATGTTGACAGTGCCAGTGTAAAAAAATTGCCGTGTCAGGAGGAAGTTGATCAGAGCCCGAGTGGTGTAGTACCGATCCGCAAAGATGTGATGCCCCTTTACTAGGCCAGCCAACAGTTTGTCGAAGACTTTGATGGCTTGGCCAGAGTTAACATCTGTCTCTGGGCTATAGCTTGTATGGCTGCCAAAGTACGTCAAAATACTGTAGACGTACCCCGTTGCAGAATCACACAGTCCAAATGACTTGATATGATACTTCTTGGGTTTCATGGCGTTGTACTGTTTGTAGAGCCAGCGACCTTTGTACCCGACTATCATTTCATCCAAGCTGAGATTCTTGAATGGGTAGAAATTTGCCTTGAACTTTCCATCGAGGAGATCCATAAGCGGTTCAATTTTGTTTTTCCCCTCTGTCTTCGGTCCACTAGCATGTAACATGGTGGAAAACATTTGTAGAAACCGTTTGGAGGTCATAACACTATGGTAGAAGGGTGTGTAAAGTTCCAGAGCATTGGACCAGTAATCCTCGATTGCTGGACGCTTGTCTATCCCCATCATGATGAGGACAGCGATGAACTTGTGAAGTTCTGTCATAGTGACAGGCTCCCAGCTCTGGAGACGAGAATTCCTCTGAAGGGGCGTACTTTTTTGTATTTTCTCCTCTGCATAGGAATTTATATAGCTACAGAGCATGCTTTTGACTTCTTCATCAACAATTGCAGCAAAACAATCCTGGTGCCACACCGGTAAAAGGAGGACTGAATCTGAAGGCATTTGTTGTCTCAAATTTCTCCTTGTTCTCAGACCATTCATTCACTGAACCTCCACCAGACTTCCTACCTTGTGAGGGAACAGATACTGATGCCTCTCTTCCTGAGTTGCTAGAAACTTGCAGGGTATATCTAGCTCGTTTGGCAGGCCCCACTGATTCCTCATCTTCACTGCTGTCTTCAGATGGTGCAGGATTCGAACTCAAACTTGCTTGCTCAGGCTCTGAATCACTGCTTGTATCACTGTCGAACTGCACATCATCATCAACAGAAGAGTGAATCCAAGAATGAATCAATTCACTCGCCTTTTCGGCACAAATACGCCGTGAGTTTGAAGATAAACCTGACGTACTGGGCTGCTCAGACATTGTTTACACTCAACGACTACTTAGCAACCAACAAAGTCGTAAAAACAAAGGAAAATCAACAGGATAAAGACAAAAATTTGGTCAGATTTTGCTCGTAAGATTCAAATAGACTCTTAGTAAGCTGATGTAACGAAAACATCCGGGTTACAGCGTCGCACTTTTATTCTTTCATAAAAATAGTTAAGCGATACGTTCGGACGCAGTGAGCGGCACCGAACAGTTTACGGGAATGCTTTTTGACGCAGTGAGCGGCACCGAACAGTTAAAGAGTTAAGCCTTTAGATAAATTGTAAAAGTTAAATAGGGCTTTAAAGAGTCTATTTTAGTAGCTGAGAAGATAGTTGTGTTTGTTCAGCCATGACTTTTTGAGTGAAAAGGAAATACTGGACCCTGTCCATGACGTTACTGATGACACACAATAATGCTGCAAAATGGCTAAAAACTCACTACTTAACCAGTAAAAGCAAGTTTAATTATAATCTTTGATGTTGAAAGTAACTTTGTTCAACATAAAAATATAATTTCAAAACTGCCATTTAATGTTTTAAGCATTATTTTCAAGGTCATCATAACGTCAGGGACAAAAAGGTAGAGTATATTTTCCTCCCAGGGAAGAATAACTTCTCCAAAGACATCTGTTGATCAATAAACAGTAAGCCGTAATGTTGGGTTCAAATTATTACTAAAGGATATTTCCAAAGTCTTAAGTAAAAAATCTAAGCCCATCTGTGGTCACTGACGTTATGATGACAGACTTGTCTGTCATCATAATGTCAGTGACAAATCAGGTCAAATTATACTCTCTTTTGTCATTAAATAATTTCAGCGATTCAGATACATGACCTGTAGATGTAGAGAGTTCCCACTTTTTATAATACAACATAAAAACCCACAAGAAAGCAAAGGGTGAAGTGTTAAACAGGAATGTAAAATGTTTTATAATGAATTGAACAAGAAACTACTCTGTCAATGTCAAACACAGCTGGTTCAAAAGGAAATGTGTATCAAAACGTTAAAGGAAATGATATGTAATTCAATTATCAGTATTATTGCAAGTTATAAAAGTAGATTTCAGAACAACTAAAGTTTTAAGTAAGTACCAATTCTAATGGCAAAACAAGTGTTATGAAGAAAAAATTATATGACGATGGTTATTTCTTTTGTTCGCAGTACATATCAAAACATAAGAAGATCAGTACTCATGAAGGAAGATGTGTATTCATAAAATTAGCCTGTTACTTATAATAAAATAAAAGTACAGTTCTTCAATGACCAAAAAAAATCCTGTCTTTATCACAAACACATTCACAGACACAGGCACACATTTTCATCAATTAGCAAGTGACCAGTCAATGTTAAAATAGAAAGATGATTTTTCTTTTAATTGAAAAAAATCAAGTTTTGATTATGAACTTCCAAAAGAAACTACTAGTTTTCAATTAAAGGGAAAGAAGGCAGTATTGTAATAGAAATCTTGAAAAGACATGACAAAAATTATTCAATCAACTGCAGAAATTTCAGATACAGTCATCAGAGGCAACATGGGAACCACATGGTTTGCCACCCAATAATCCTCAGACATTTCATTCCTGACAGAGGACCAGAAAATCATACAGTTTCTGCCGTTCATCCTTTGACAGTTGGGGGCCAGGAGGAGTGATTGGTTTCCTTAGTTCTCTTTCGATGATCTGAGGACGAAAAAAAATGTTTTTTCAAACTATGGAATAAATAAATAAAAACTAGGCTCAAGGACTATTAAAAAGAAACTTTAAGGAGCAAAATATCGAATCGCATAAGTTACAAAAGAATCTGCTGTCACATCAAAGAAAATCCATAAGTTTGCTCTGTCACCACCAGTGTCACGTCAGGAACAATATTTCTCTCTTTTACCAACTGGCATACATCTTGCCATTAACCAAAAGCCCTGGTTCTATTTTTAAAAAAATTCTTTGTGTGTATGTGTGTGTGTGTGCGTTGCGCGGGCATGGTTATATTTGTGTGCGCACTAGTATTTCTGTAATAGTGGTACAAGTTACTACATAGTATTATGACTTGTGATGTTCATCTGTCTTGTGCTTCAATGTATGTGTGTGTGTGTGTGTGTTTGTGAGAGTTTGTGTGTGTGTGTGTATGTGTGCGCGTGAGTTTCAGTATCTCTACACAACAGTAATGTGACTTGATGGGTTGGAATTACAATGGTCTTTCATACGTCTTGTCTACTTATAGATGTTAACCCTGCAGCAAAAGAGTGCAAATTTGAAACAAGTTGCTCTTATAAACTAAGGAAATAGAAAATCTATGACATTTTTATTTAAATTTTCTCATAACCAGTGATATCATTTCAGGCACACAAAAAAGGATATAAAAAAAAACAACTGTTCAATGAATCTCTATAAAACTTTGAAATGATAAAATGATACAAGTTTTTTTTTATTTATTATGCTCTGATTTATAATTGAAAGAAGTAAAAAACCAAGAAAGATTGAAAGCTCAAGTTTTCTGCCAAGGCTCAGGAATTTATTGGCAAAATATTATAAAGAATATTGAAAATTTTAAGTCAAAGATATGAAAATACTTACGGCTACAATCAATGTTTTCAGCTGTTGGGAAAAAAAAAAAAAAAAAAGATATCATAATTGAACAAATACAATACATAACTGAAAAAAATGCCTTCATCAGTATTTATGACAGTTGATAAAGCATTCAAATGGCAGAAAAATTTATCTGTATACTTACACTAACAAACTAATAATTTATCAAAGAATGGCAAGTCAATGGCAATGAGGAAAATTTGGTGATCACCTAATCAAATGGTTACTGAAACCATGTTCATAATTTGTAAGTAATCCTTTGAACTTGTACTGTCAAAGAAAACATATAAAGTTGAGAAAAGGATTGATGAAAACTTTTTCTGCCTATTAGCAAACAACTGCAATATCAGCATGTAATATCAGAAAAAAGATCAAGTCCTGAAAATTACCAAACCAAAAGAAAGTTATACCTTCAATTTACAGTAAACACAACAGCAAGGCAAAATACTTGGGAATAAAAGGTGAACAATAAACTTACGTGCAAAGACTACATTACAATACAATGATGGTTTAAGTCTCTAAACTGATAGGTCCACAATGTTTAAAAGGTTTATTTTAACATTAATACATAAAAAAAACTCAAAGCTTCATCTCTATAAATATCTTGCTATTTTGACCAATAAAAATGTGTTCTTTTCAGGTATGGTCTAAATAATATTTAAATAATGACATTTGAATCCAGCATCCATTTCAATAATGTTCATTGGTGCTTTACAATGTAATCTACTCAGACACATTCCACCGATCAATTGTCCTGTCCATTTACACAGACGTACAACACAATCAGGAACAAGCCTCTGTTAATTGCAGTCTAAGCAAGTCAGACAAATGATCTATAATTGATAATACAGTTGACAAATCAATAGCTGATCATAAAAAAATAATGTAAAATTACACATATTTACATCTATACAATCACACACAGAGAGAAACACTTAATACTGCAACATATGAGTCTGCACGCACACGCACACACACACACGTACACACAAACACACACACACACACACACACACACACACACACATACATACACACACAAGCAAACACAAGGATGCAAATAAACTCACACAATCCTACAAATACACTGATTCACGCAAATCACTCAAATGTGTTCAATTCATAAAAATGTTTGAATAGACCAACTAATAAGAACTTAAAGGAGCAAACAGTATCAGAATTAAATAAGAGATGACAAATATTACCCATACTACTTCCATCCCCACTACTATTACCATTACCACCACTGCTATTGCATCATTCAATAATCAAACACTGTAGAAAGAGTATAATTCCAACTATCATCTCCACCACTGATGTTAACCTATAGGCACCCAATCCCTACACACCCCTTCCATCCTGACCTACAGATACCATCATATTTCCAAGTGGTCATTTCTTGAGTCATGACCAACTCTAGTGCTGTTACATGTAGATAAACTCTACATAACAAACTAACAGCTGTAGATTTGAACTGTGCCACAAAAAAATGACAAGCACTGGTGCTATGCTAAAAGGGTTGTAAGGGATCAACAATGACAACAATAACAACAATTATAATAAAAACAACAATAACAGCAGCAACAATAAAACAATACTACCACTACCTTCAATACCACCAACACCACCACTGTAATAGTGACTATTACTCCCAGGAGGTTGTCTTTTTCCTCTTCAGAAAATTAGTCCAATTCAGTTCAAGACTTGAAATAACAATGCTAAAGACATTATTCAGATTCCTTGGAAGAAACCTACATGGCAGCAACTATTAAGTTAAACTATAATGTAAAATAATTGTCCAAACCACTTTGGAGTACAGTGCACAGTTTGGGATCCTCGTTTAAAATTGCTGATCAAAGCACTTGAGAAAATACAAAAACTGGTGACAAAATTTGCAAACCAAATTGATGTAGATTTGGAGTCCCCAAATAAAGGATAAAAAATGACAAAATTTCATATTAAGGTGTAAGGGATCAAGTGAATCTCTCCATTGATAAAATTCAAAAGAACTTAGGAAAATCACCAAAATCATGCTCCCCTATTTTCGGATAAATGCAAATTTAAAATTCTTTTCACAATCAACCTTGAGACTGTGGAACAAAATGGAGACAGATGATTTTAAAATTCTGATTTTGTTCAATGATAAAGCTGAGGAATTTTCATAAAAATGAAGAGAGAGCTTTAATGGAAGAAGATGAAGAAGAAGAATATGTGTCCCAAATCTATGGAAGAAGATGAGGAAGAATATGTGTCCCAAACTTAGAGGTATTGCAGTATTAAAATGCATTTAAGGAACTATTAAAACAAATTGATTTCTCATCTCTTTTATACAGTCTTGATATTTTGGGATACTTTATTTTCACAGCTCAAAGAGTCAAAGCTCAAAGAAAGAAAGGAAAAAAACAAGTTGTCTGGAAAAGGAATGGAACAATTCAAAATTGCTCTTCTATAGTGTAAAAAAGAAAAAAATCAATAAATTTCTTCCTTCTTGTCTTATTTCGACCAAAGACAGATAAATTACAAAAATCTTGAATTTCTCTGAAAGTAAGATTTTTTAGGAACATAATCGATGTCATTCATATGAAAGTTTAAATTTCCTAACTCAAGATAATAGGGATAGTACTTACATATTTTCGATCCAGTGCATCAAAACAGCCCTTTACCCATTTGATAACTTGACAAGCCCCAGTACAAGAACTTTCATCTCTGAGTATTTTCAAATTCAAATCTGAAAAGAAGAAAATAATCTTCTGGTTCAGTGATACAGCTTTTATCTGCCAAGAGTGCAAAGCAGGTGTCTACAATCCATGAGTAGATAGTATTGTAGAATACCATTGACCCCATACTTTAAACTGCCATTCCTCTATTCAAATTTTCCTCAGCCTTTTTATTATATTACTACAGGCCAGTCACTGTTTTATACTTTTATCATTACCCACAGTGGGATTGTCAATATTGAAGAGTTTTCTCTACTAAAGTTAATTTGATTTAGTCTTTCTCTAAACATGCCTTCAAAATAAGTTGATACCTGAAAACAAATAGTGTGGGAACATTTTATCTTGACACAACACCAAATCAAGAGAATGGTTAAAAATTTCTTGTGAGGTAAGCTGGCTAACCGCTGATCCACAGATTGATAAACAGCTCTTACCATTTGACCTTTTATTGTATTGATAAAAATCCCGATTTCTTATGCATTTCATGCAATACCATCGCAGCTATGCAATGTTAGGTACTCACATAGCGATCTCATCACTTTCAGGTGTAGTTAGTTAGGTTTTGTTACAGTAAATATAGTGCAGTGCAATTATTATTGATTGAATAAAAAAGCATATGCTTGTGACAGGTTGTCTCTTGATTTTGAATCTGAGCATGTCAACCAAAAGATTCAGCTAACAATTGCAAATCTGAGGGTTGCATTCACTCACCATATCTGTGGCACAACAAATAAGTAACAAAGGAATAGTGATTATAGTGTAGTGTGAGGGGGATCAACAACTTATCTTCATGGCTCCAAGAATACCATTGGGCCAAGGCACACCTGTAGAGCATATTTTACAACTTTTAATTGCATAAGACAACAAATTAATTGATTTACGCTCCTTAATCAATCTAAATTTTTAACCATTCAACTTTTAATACAGCTCCATTTGTAAGATGAGTCAAAACAAAGCAAAAGTATTAGGCCATTTAAAATTTGTTCAAAAGTAGTTAAAGATACTTACCCTCCAAACACTTGTCACCATATGCATGCTCAGGGAAAATAGCTCTCAGATAGGTAATACTTGAAACAGCTACAGCAAGTAATTTTTTCACAAATAGAGCTGACTTTTGTTCTGTAAGTTGCTCTCCTGGAAACACAGCCTCCCACTGAAACAAAAGACTAGAGTTCTCTTTAAGTTATACAAAGATTGGTGTACAACTAATAACCTGATTTGAATGTTATTAGATCCAGTGGTTTACAGTAAGAAGATATGTACTGTATACATCAGGTATAAGAAAAAAACCTTCTGAACTTAGAGAGACGATTACTTCATACTACTTGAACTGAATGAATGCAAATCTGGCTACACCTACATTGAACCACAATCTTGTTTTGTTTTGTTATCCATATCCCTTCATACCGCCTAAGCAGTGTCGGGACCCAGCTCCAGGAGCCAGGAAGAATTCTGGATCACAAGAAATGAAGACAGGCAGAGGATCGGTCCACCGTGCCTAATCTTGCGTGG
>JBCIKM010408094.1:0-10709 GCA_039654465.1 Melibe viridis
TCTTCTTCTTCTTCTTCTTCTTCTTCTTCTTCTTCTTCTTCTTCTTCTTCTTCTTCTTCTTCTTCTTCTACTTCTTTCTTCTTCTTCTTCTTCTTTTTGATCCCATATTTCATCAAACCTGCAGCCTGTCATTAAAACTTGAGGATAGTGTATGTATGTAGTTTGAATAATATGATATTTGTTCGTGCAGCCCAGGAACAATGATAACTGACAACAGGCCACAGGCCTTACAACTCAGTGAGACATTCGATCTATGGTGTGACAACTCATGTTACTTCATGGCCTTGTACTTTGACCTACAGGTACTGTGAATCAGGTCATATCAGCTGATGGTATTATCTCTATAATCTATACCTATTCCAATGACCTACATCGAGTCAATGAAATATTTAAATACGCTGTTCACTTGGTGTAAGAATATCTCAATGCTGTTCAATTGGTGTAAGAATATCTCTATGCTGTTCACTTGGTGCAAGAATATCTCTTTGCTGTTCACTTGGTGTAAGAATATCTCTATGCTGTTCACTTGATGTAAGAATATCTCTATGCTGTTGACAAATAAATCCTTTTAGTGTGCTTTCTTCCTACACTAGAAAGTGGTGAAAATAGCACGCTCTACTCTACTTAAGTCCTGATAGCTGTATTGTTTTTCATTTACACAAGTTATGCAAGAACAAAAACTTATCGGCAGTTATCGGGGTTTCCCCACTGCCTCGTTGCCAAAGTCCAAGTTTGACCCCATCACCGAATGGCAGAGCGAATGGCAGGCAGGGCTGCCAAGGGGTGAGAACTTGTCCACGAAAGAGTAGGAACAAAACTCCCGGGCTTCGACGACGGTGGAAGGAAACTCTGGGCAATGACGAATCGACTGCGCAGTCGCCAAACGTGCACTTCCGATTTGTTATTCCGCATGTCAAAGACGGAGACGCCTCCCTGTCCACATTGTCATGAGGAAATCTAGACGTCAGACCATTAAGTTTTAGAGTGTGAGGTGACGTGGCTCGCGGGCGGATATGAAATGATTCATAATTTCACCCAGTCCTACAAAGACTGGTTGGACACACACGGGATCCAGGTGGGACAAGAAACTGGGTGTCTGTCCCCGATTAGTCTCTCGAGTCAAACAATGTAGGTAGATAGGGGTTTTCTCCCAATCAATTTTACTGAAACTGTAGAAATTTACTTTTCATCAAAATTTTACTTGTTTGGGTGGTGAGAGAAAAATGAAAAAGTGACGACTTCCCGTGAAGTGACAGTCTTGAAAAAGGGTCCCAGAAGAGCACCTTTTGAAACATTCACCGTTTTTTTGTTGTTGTTTTTTGTTTTTTTTGGGTTTTTTTGTTTTTGTTTGTTTGTGGGGTTTTTTTTTTGCTATCAGAAATCCAACGTGACAACACGCCCCTATGACAACTTACCCTCCCTTCCCCCTAAGTGAAGTCACAAGCGTCTATTTTTAGAAGAGGGCGAATTGACTCTATATCACGGCCATCAACAATATTTATCAGTTCCACTCGAGCTCCATCTACATCACACCAATCCAGTAAGTACGACACACACACGCCGTGAGAACACGCTGCACAGATGGACATTGCAGGCCCAATTACAATATCTTAACGGACAACAAACAAACAAACAAATAAACAAATAATCAAACAAACAAAAATCAACAACAACAAAAAAGTTCGTAGAACGGCACCTTATCAAGTAATAATAATAATATTATATAAAACGTATTTACTTGATTTCTAAAATGAAAACAATGATGATGATGATGATGATGATGGCATGATCCATGCATGCCAGTAAAAACAAAGAGCTATGAAGCGTTCATGACTAAGATCCGGCTCTTGTATTAAATTGATTACTCATCAAATGTAATTATGTGTTAGAGAGTTGTAACAGAGACAAGGGACATCCAAACCTAATCTACAGATGCTCTAGCTATGTCAGTTTTGTTCAACATCTTTTCATCGATCTAATCAGTACTTAAGTATAAATTCAGACATATTTTCAATGTATAGGCTTGGAAAACAAAACAAAACAAAAACCACGCAATACGCCCAGCAAAAACTGGAAAACCGGAGGAAAGGATTTTGGTATGCGATCAATTATTAATTTCGTTTACATTTTCTTAAACGTTTTTTGCTTCCCCTTCTGGATGAGTTAAAAACATGGATCTAAAATTGTAAACAAAGTCGAGATTGTGTCCCGGTTTGTGTTTACAAACACACAAGCCTTAAATTACTTCTTTCATTTCGGATCGGACTGTCTGCAGTGCATTAAAAATCAGTCTATATTATAGAGCTTGGCGGATGACTTTGTTTATATCGTGTGGAGGGTCATATTATAGGTACTAGAATTGTATGAGTTCAGGCACTGAAATGGGTTTTTTTCGGCAGTGGTTATTGGCAACATCTTTTTCCCTCTAGATAGATAATCCTTAGTAAAATATGGAAAGCAGGCACCATAACCAACGGACAAACCGGTTTGTGTAGAATAGAAGTATTTTAAAAGCTTCGAACCGATATTTTCACTTATATTTAGTGACTAAATACTTAAATATTGATAGATTTTCACTTATTTAAGTGGTAATACAGGGTGTTTTTTTTTTAATTTTGCTCCGATTTATAATTGGAATAACTAAAAAACCAAGAAAGATAGAAAGCTCCGGTTTTCTGCCAAGGCTCAGGTATTTCTTGGCATTTTCTGTCGTACCAGTTTGATGGGTGCAGATCTTCATGTTAGTTTGCTATGATGTCACTTTTTGGAAGTTTTAAGTATCCCCTTGTCTGGTCCTAAATCCAGCATTAAGGTTTGCCTTAAACCCTCATCAAGCAACTGCACAAACAGACTGAGTACCCACTAGAGCTGAGAGAGATCCGTCTTGAAGAACAGCGGGCCCCCGTGGGAGTAACCGCTCTTGACCATGGGGGGGAAAGAATCATCTCCTCCTCCTCCATGGGATTTTGACCACACTTCGGGTTGAGATCCGTGACATGGGATGATGCCTTCAACGGGAGAAGATCTGCGCTATGGGTTAGAACCATGTGACAGGACCTCGGGACACATTAATCGTGCTTCTCGCTATACTCTAAATTCATGAGAGTCGGAGGTTGTCAGACAGAGATGAAGTTCTGTCATTTGCCGTTATAGATAGTAGTTTTTAGTTGTGTGTGGGTTGTGTTGTTATTGTTTTACATCTAGACGGTTTATTTATTTATTTGTTTGTTTATATATTGTTTTATTTATTATCATTTATTTATCTATTTATTTATTTATTTATCTGTCTGTCTGTTTTTATTTTATTTGTCCTTTTTTTCCGTTCACTTTTTTTGAGGGCGTTGGGGGATTTCTGTTCACTTAATCGATTTCGCCAATCATTTACATTGGAAAAAATATTCAAATTAAAAAATAGGTATTGAAAAGTAGTTACAATTTTTTAAGTGTACAATGCAAACTGTGAGATTCATCAAGTTGAAAAATTTGAATCAGCAGTCCTACCATGTATTAACAGTTTAAATAGGTTACACAGACAGTTTATAATTTCTGTTTCAAAATCATTTAAGTTATTGACTCTTTTAAACAGCCCCAGTCATATCATGGTAATTGTTTACCAGCCTGAAAGGATAGTGTTCTAAAGATGCAGATAATGCTGTTATGGCGATAAATTGTTCATGTCGCCACCACCTATTTCCCCATTCCTATGAATGAATATCACCACCAAGCAAGACCAACATGTATCTAAAGTAATTGCAGGTAGATGCCATTGATTTAAATAAACCCTTGACTAAGACAGGAAGAAACTATTATAATCCCACCCCTCGGATCTGTTCTACCAGACACCCCCCCCCCACTCCCCCCCAATCCGTTTAAACAACTTCAGAGATGCCATTTCTTTCATCACCACAGATAAGGTAGATTTTTGCGGTCATCGATTAACACAACCTGCCTGACTGCTGATGGCTCACGGCCGGCTTCATAACCACCACTCCTCCTCCTATTACATACTCTTCATTTCCTACCCCTTCACACTTGTATGTTGTGACTTGAAATCAAGTGCAATTTGCGGCTCTTGAGATGCCAAAATTCATGGCTACTGAAATGGGGATGGTTACTGGAGTTGGTTAATCATGTTGGTTACTTTGTCAGGTCCCAAGGAACCGTCATGTCAGCAAGATCAGTGGTTACTGATTACTTACATGTGGTCCTGCTCAGCACTAGTACCCACCTAGAGTAGTAAGAGTTTTATCAATGGAAGCTTTTATATTTTGTTTGCATGACTCAAACACATTTTTTCTCTACTACAGAGTGGGACAAAAATCCTTTTTATTTTTAATTTTTTTTCCCACTAGAGGAAAATGTTCCTGTTGACAGCATTTATCCTGGTTCCTCTGTCTGCCGGATTGTTTTGGCTCATGACATGTGGAGATGGCACACAGAAAGCCAAGATTTACAGACAACCGGGTTGGATAGTTTTCTACTCTTCTACTAACTGTGGTTCATTTTATGTTCCGGTTTCCAATTAAATTTAAAACTGATTCTCAGACTAGTCTGTTCTCTCACAATGTGCAGGTTCAAGTCTTTGTGGTGATTACTGTTCTTGACGAAACAATTTCTTTAACCGGGATTTTATCGCATTGGCGTAAATTTTCCTTGACAGTCATGTAAATGGAGGTTCTTGCCATACAAGTACTTAAGAGAGAATTGTTTATCCTCTATTAGGTACTTTTTTATGTTGCTGCCATTTAAAAATGTAAAATTTACATCGACTCTCATGGATAAATTCAAACTCATGTCACATTTTTTTGGGTACTAACTAATGTCAGGTGATTTTTTTTTTAAATTCCTGTTTGAAAGAGATATAAAGTTAACATGCCTTTTGTTCATTTTTTATTTGTTTTGTCTACACTGATCATTACTGCTTGCTATTTCATGGTTATAGTCTAGTATATTGATGATTTTTTTTTAACACTTTGCCATGTTTTCTCTGGAAAATAATTTTTCAATATTTCTACAATCCTCAAATTACAGGAAGTTGGTACTGGTTGAAGAGATTTATCTTCTTCATCATCTATCGCATTCGGAGGATGAAGAGTAAGAAGAGTAGAGAACTGATTGACCTGAACACAGGAATCTTTTCATTGGCTGAACCAAAAGGAAGCATGCAGGGTTATGGACAAGGAAATACTTATGAAATGATGGAAAGGCTGCAGCCATTAAAAGATGTTCCATTTGTAAGTTTTTTCATTTCTATTACGTCTTTTTTTTTTTGTACGTGTGGCTTGAATTCACAATAAAGTTGAGCTCTGAAGAAAGGAAATGCCGGGGGGATTACTATCTAGTCCTTAACATCAGAAGTTCATATTAGTTTAGTCATGATTTTAGTCTACACCCACTGCAGGTAATTAAACTATTGGCTTTAAAATTAGTTCTTTCAATCCATCAGTCTTTTGGGTTTTTTTAAAAGCATGCTCTGCATTACTAATGGGTACCATTTTGTAGGGATATGCTTGAATGACAACTGTTGGTTTAAGATTTCAGGGATGGGACTTTTTGTTTCACTTTTATTCAGATCTATACATTGTAAATGTCAACCAAATCAATTTTCAGGTTTCAAAATTGTTTCGGAAGAAGAATGTATAGGATCACTGAGACAGGACAATGGCACCCATCATTTGTTCACAGATATGAAGTTATATTCCTTTCGATGAGGCAGCCAGCAACGTCTGGAAAACAAAGGGTGGATCAGTTTGTTATATTTCAAAGTGACCCTTAAAGCCTAACTCTCATACACAGACAACCTTTGCAAAATTCTAGTAATTCTCATAAGTATAATACTTTTTCGACTAAAAAGCATTGAGGTTGAGAGCTCTCTGGATTTTTAGTTTGTGTTTTAGGATTTAAATTTTGGAAATGGCTAACATCTCGTTAACCAAGTTAATCTTTTTTTCTTTTTTGTGTGCTTCAAACCTTGACCAGGCTATCGATTGCTCTTACTTTGCTGGAACGGACAAAAATGGAACCCGCTTGGTGTGTCGTCTGGCAAGACGAAAGAATGGATGTGCTGAGATTTGGCTCTTCCTGGAAGTGCCTGGTGTCGGCTTTCTGCAACACCCACTCCATCCTGACACACACGTATCATACACAGACGAATCTGTGTACAGAGCAGGGGGTCTGTGCTTTGAGTTGTTGGAGCCACTCAGACGGTGGCGTGTCAGTTTCAGTGGCAAGTTAAGGTAGGATTCTGGTCATACTCCAAACACTCGTGAATTAATGAAAAATAAATCAAATTCGCTTTGTTAATCCCATAGGAAAAATTTGTCTAAAGGGTGTGTCCCAATGGAAGACGGACAAGCCAATAGTCAGCCGCCACTGTGAGGAACGGAACCCATGCCCTTCAGAACACTAGTCTAACACCTTACTAAAGGAGCTACCAAGTGTAGGAAAAATCTGACTATGGTCACAACAGAGATAAAAATTCATAATGATAATGATAACAATAATGAGACAAAACATTTACTGTGATGTCAACTTCTCGATAAATTAGATCTCCTGGCAGGGACTTAGTGGCCTTTTTTTTTTAATAATGAAAAGTAAAGATACAGTTGAGTGATGCAGTAGTTAATCTTTAACGGGTGAATTTTTTCCTGGTTCTCTGGGAATTTTTATTTTCCGGCTGCTCAACGAAGTGAGAGTCCCTTCAATATAATCGTTTTTACAGTTTGTGTATGCCTGTGAATTCTTTCATGTTGTATACTATTTGAAGATAATAAAATCGTCTCCAAGATGATGAAGATTGACTCCAAATGAAATGTTTTGGTTAAAAAATTTTTTGTTGAAAAAAAGATGGAAAAGAAAAAAAATACATACAGAAAATTCTTCCCAGGACTACTACTCATCATGGCCCGTGTTATCTACAAGTTTAGTATTGCTAGCCATATAATGGCCACTGGTTTGAAACACACTCAAACTCATATTCACGGTTTATTACCCATAATCACTCATACAAGTCAAAATTTTAAGCCTTCAAGTATATCATGAAATTGAAACTCACACAAAACGCTTCAAAAATAAAGAAAAAAACTTGTACAAAAACATCAAAATTTTGGTTTCAATATGAATATAAGTCAGTGATAGAACAGAAATGACTTTTGTAATCAAATCAATCAATTTTAAACACCGACTGTCCGGCCCCATTTAAATAGTTAAACAAGTAGAAATATGTCAGGTAAAAGTGGAAAAAACAAAGAGAACACAATCAAAATAAATCTTTTCTTAGTTTTTTTGTGTAACTCCTTTCAATTTTATTTTTTATGTGTGATTATTTTAATGAAAATCTTCCATCTATTCATGAAAAAATTTATAAGTGATGCTGAAACAGTGAAGTGAACAAAATTCAGAGTGCATTTAAAAGCTGTCTTTGTATTGTGATTGTGATAGATTCACAAAGCATCCAGGAGTGTTCAAATATGCCTTTTGTCTACTTCTTATCATAAAAACGAGGTAACCCTCTAGACAGCTAAATAGTCTTTGACACTACCAAAGACTTGCATACTTTTTGTCAATATCTGATCAGTCTGTCTATCGAGGGTGAAATGCTTATTGGACAACATACTACGCTCGTACTATGCCTTCATCAAGTGTACTTTTCAAACTTACTTTTTGCCTATCAAAATCAAAGTTGTTTTCTCATCCATTAAATAGGGAATAAACAATCTTAGTGTTGGTGGTCTTTGATTTTAGTATGCTTTATGGCAATACAACTTTTGGAATCTTAATATATACTGTGTACTTTGTAGAAAGTGATATATGTTATAGAATAGACTGGAGGTTTTTAATGATAAATCAATTTTAAAAACAAATTTTTTACCCATATTCAGGAATGGTCTCTGCAATGATGTGAACCAAAAGCCCCAAGACTATGTGGAAGTCAGTTTTTCTTTTATGTAAGTTTTCAGGGCTTTTGTCTTGTTTACTTTACATAATGCGAAAGTCTAGAGGCCCTCCAAGGGAGAGGAATGACTGAATGAATGAATTAGCCTTCTGCATCCCAGTCATCCAACAAGGATGTCTCGGCAGCTTTAGTATCTCAGCCACCAGCTCCCTCCACTTGTCCCTGTCCAAGGGAGAGGAGTATCTATTTTAAGTTAATTCCTCTATAAACAGTGAGGAAAGCTTATCAATTGTGTCCTGTAGCAGTGTCAGGGGGAAGAACTACTTAATAATGCATGCAAACACAGTGATCACATTTCTCTTTTTTGGTGACACATTTGCTTTTAGAGTGAATAATCTTGTTTGATGATCTTTGCTAATGGTGGACTTTTACTTTTTTTTTTTTTTAATTTAAAAACTCCAAATATCTTTTGCTTTTACTTTTTGTTTGTGGCAGGACATTTTGGCAAGACCATCTTTCCTTTCAAGGACAGTTAAATTTTTTTTTTGTTTTCAACTTTCATCTCAGATCACGACTAAGCTGCTGAAACTGAAACAATTTTTTTTTTCAAATTGATCTTTCAAGTGTGAAATATGTATGATACTTAAGATATAATATTTGAGTTACAAACCTCATTCTTGGGTGTTGCCTTCTGCCCCCTTCAAAGGGTAGTAACTACAATAACAAAAAATGTAATAAAAATAAGGATATTTATGTCCCTTTGAAAAATCAAGATGAATTATTGTGAAAAGCTTGAATATATGAATATAAACTTTACTTATCCGCAAGGAAAATTTGCTTCAGGCACATTGCCATACCCACAAACAAGAACTTACAGAACATATAATACATTCACCCAAAAACATTTCTGACAGTATCAGACAATGTGAAAATTAAAACACGACACAATAACCATGATGGGGAATATTTCTTGACATAGTCTTATCCCTTTTTCTTTCAGATGGTCTGCCTTCTCCCAGCCTTTCAGCTTCGATACAGATATGGTGTGTTCCCTGATTGGTGACGGCGTTGCCAGAGAACCATGGGATAGATCCTTTTTTCATAGACTCGAGAAGTAAAAGCTCCACTAATCCCACAAATATAGATTTTTCAATTTCAACAAAATGCTCTCACACGAGTTGGCATTTTAAAAATGAATTATATGCTTAATTTGAAAACAAAGTAAAAAGTTTCAACAAAAAGCCATATGAGGAAATAGTGTGTATGAAGTTTTGGATCATAACAAATTAACTTTCTGACTTAAGCCTCGCTGAGTCGTAATGGTGTAAAGAAGGGATTTTTTTTTTCTTTTAGAAGATTAATACAGCAGATTTTATTTCTATCGTGTATTTTTAACAGTAAAGTGATATATTTGTTTGAGTTAATAAATTATATTAAAAAATGCCTACTTGTTTTGTTCAAAATCCAAGTATGTACAATTGTGTTGCCTTTGTGTGGACCCAGGAATCATCAGACTCACTATGAGCAGTGGGGGGAGCTACGCGGACGTCTCTGTGTGGAGGGAGATGATCAGGGGGAGAGAACTCTGTTCCTGCAGTGCATCAGGGACCACACATACGGTGAGCCTTTTCCTTGTGTTCAAGTAGACACAAATAAAATTGAACAAAGTATATGAAGTTCACAAATTGTTTTACGGAGCCCAACTCTGTGAGCGCACTTTAAAATAATCACCTTGGCTGTAAGATGGTTTTCACAAGGTCATCAGCCATTTGTCTCCGTAAAAGCATTAATAACTTTTAGCAGAAGTCTCAATCATGTCCTACAACATTCTCCTGGACTTCCAGTTTTCCTGTGTAAATTGATGTTTATTTTTTAAGGTTAAAAAAAAAACCTGTTGGTGTATATTAGCTTATTCATATAGTAAAGGTTGGATTTTTCCTCTCTTTTATTCCTTGCATAAATAAAAATTGAAAAATACTGATCTTGTTTGTAGAATTTACTTAAACAAGGATTTTAAAACTGCTATTTAAACAGACCTGCCGTTCATACCCATTAATTTATATAATACTGATTTTTGGTTGGAAATTTTGGAAAATACTGATTTACGGATTTGGGGAACAGTCATACTGATTTTTTTAAATGGGTAAAACAAATTTTTTTCTACATTTTGTTTTTAACGTGAATGATAAACAACAGACCGAAATAGCTTCACTGGGGAGAATTGCTTTCCTTGGATAACTTGTGCAGTTGTTATGTTGTTGGGGGAGGGGAGGAGACTGTGATAAGAGGTGGTGCAGGGCTCAGCTCTGGCCCGTCTGTGAGTTGAGATCAAAGGTGTCTCGCTTAAGACAACGGTGCACAAAAATGGTTGAAATGCAACAATTTATCAACCGTAGAATGGCACACCAGACTCCCTGTGGCAATTCCCTACACCAATCACCAAGCGCTAGGCTACTGGCTCGCTTTAGACCATTTCGGCTGCAAACTACTATTCTACTATGTTGTATTGTGGTCAACTTGGTTTCTCATTCTGTACTCTTTGCTCATGGATTAGTTGCTTGTTTTCATTTATTTCAAACTTGGATATTAGTCTTTCTCTTGGTGTTCCCTTTTGAGAAAGAACAAAAGTTGGACTAGCATGTCCTTTGAACTGTAAGCAGATATTCTGCTGCTAAAGGCGAAAATGATTGCAAGGGGTGAGACCTGCTTCTCCTTTTGTCCTTCTGACTATTTGGTTATGAAAATAGTAATTGTATGAATACGGTGTCGAGAGGAGAACAAGACAAAGCCACAGAGAAAGGTAAATAAATACAGA
>JBCIKM010408203.1:0-10708 GCA_039654465.1 Melibe viridis
TGGTTTGAAACACAGAAGTAATGGCGGGGAGCAGACACCTGGAATCAAAGATTGTGAAAATAGTAATTGTATGAATAAGGTGTCGAGAGGCCCCACAACACACGAGGGTCATATTGGAGCCCAGAGGAAAGCAAGATGATAGAATTAATTGTTTGTTTGTTCATTGGAGATCTGAGGGCCCCAGGACACACGAAGCTCATAGAGGAACCCAGAAGAAAGCAAGATTATAGAATAATTTCAAAGAGCGAAAAGATCAAACCACAAACAGCAGAGAGATGATTTACACTAAAAAATAAATATCATCTCTGAAACATATTGACACCAGAGAGATGATTTACAATGACAAAAAATATCATCTCTCCAAACAAGAATAAACAATGGCCATTACTCAGGACAGCATAATGGATCTTTAAACCCCCTTTGTGTTTAACTTGTTTGTTTATTGGAGGTTTTAGGGCCCTACGACACACGAGGGTCATAGAGGAGCCCAGAGGAAAGAGAGATGATTTACTCTAAAATATCAATATCATCTCCAAAAACACATATCGACACCACCGACAAATGATTTACAATGACAAAAAAATAGCATCCCTCCTTACAAAAATAAGCAATGGCCATCACATATAACAGCATTATGGTACAGAAAGACGCAAGATCTTTACACCCCCTTTGTGTACAAAAGTACTCAGTACGTTTAACTCGTGACCCTGCAGTGATGTACCAAAAGGCATGAAACAAGGGATGACCACTGAGTTGCAAACAAGACAACAAAAACAGGACATCACAGAAAAGGGGAAAAAGTAAGAAGATAAGAAGAGCCCACCAGGGACTCCCAGCTACCGCCCGACGCCGTTGGAGGGCTTTCACCTCCTACCCGCGCACATGGGACCTACTTATATTCCCCAGGTCCCCACGGGGGCCTTACTGAGTTAACTGGACACCCTACATCGAGGAGTCAAAGGCCAGGGTCCAGATATGGTTATGTTGACTCCATACTCATACCCAGTTACCGTGACAGAAGATAAGACAGGTACCGTGACAGAAGATAAAACAGAGTCAGAGTTGAAGACTGCATAGATTGAACATGATAAACTTTTATTAGAGTGTCATACAGTATCAAAGGAATAAATATAACATCTAGGCTAAAAAAAAAGGATAAGTATAAATTAAAAAATCTTCATTATTTATATGTATTTAAGGCTTTTTCAATAAAGTCCTGGTTATGAATTGCAATTTTAAAAAAAATAAAAAAGTTCAATTTCAAACCTGAAACATGATTAAATAGTATCTTTCCAAAATGGAATTGGAATGTTGTCATGACAGGAAATGGAATGCATTGTCCATAACTGTAACAGGAATAAGATGAGCAAAAATAGAATTAGAACACTACTAATACTCACAACTAACAACAACAGCAATTGCAATAATAATAATAATAATACCAATGAAGATGATGATGATGATGATGGTGATGATGATGATAGTAAACAACACATATGAAACAGCAGTACATATTACACAACCTGGTTAGAATTATCTAAATCAGAATGTTCAGGGGGGGGGGGGTAAACTAGCAACTTTATAACATTGCTTAACTGGGAAAATTGTATGGTGTTAGATAAAGATAGATTTGGCAATTATGGGCATTCCTTTTTTTGTTTTAATTTTTGATCCGAGACAGGTTGAGAATAGAAAATGTTTGGTTTTATTTAGAAATTTTTGGAGTATTTTAAGTTTAAGAGGAGTTTAAGAGAGCTATAAACTGCTAGGTCTGTCATATCAGCCCCTCAGTGGATAGTTGGCAGGAGTAAGATGGTAGGACTAGTTAAAAGAGCGGCCAGGTTCACACCTCGCCAGAAACATTTTCAAAATATGTACAATCAGGTGATTAACAAGAGGAAAAGAAAAACTCTCAAGACATAATGTAAACATCCTCATAAATATCTCAGAGCAGTAGATGTATTTATTGTTGTGATCTTTTTATACTCTCTGAACCACACAGTGGTTTCTTCTTTTTTTTGTTTGGGGTTTGCTTGTTTTTGTTGGGGTTTTTTTGGTTTACTTGTTTTATAGGGCCAACCACACGCCCACGCAAGGATTATGGAAGGGCTCAAGGAAAAAGTGATTTTGTTGGTTTGTTTATTGGAGGCTTTCGGGCATCACGACACACGAGGGTCATAGAGGAGCCCAGAGGAAAGTAAGATGATAGAATTAGTTAAAAGAGGGAACAGATCAAACCACAAACGGCAGAGAGATGATTTACACTAAAAAATAAATAGCATCTCTCAAAACACATATCGACACCACCAAGAGATGATTTGGAAAGGTGAGATGACAAAATTAGTTACAATGATAAAATACAGGTTCAAACTACCAGTACCAGAAACAGTAAAGATATTCGTTACTCATAAGACAAACACAGAAAAATTGTTCCTATACCCATTTTGCTTTGTTTTGTTTTGATCTGATTTGTTTTGTTTTGTTTTGTCAATGTTATTTGGGGAGAGGTGGAGTGGGGGGTTATTGTTACGTCAATTTCAAGCACTCTAAGTCAATAGCATAGAGGGCTGAACTGGTATGTTAATTTATTGACAGAAGCACTGCAACACACAAGAATCATGGAGACACCCAAAAGGAAAGTAAGATAAATTAGCGACAAGAGCTGATAGACATTAACCCTTAGGGCCCTACTGGAAAATGCCCTCATAAACTACACAGTACTACAGTGCAAAAGGCACTTGTCGAACTCAATGAGACAAGAGAAAAGATCCATCAAGGAACACATAGTTTGGGGAACAAATCATGGCCCCAAAAATGAACAAAGGATGAAGATTTTTCCCTTTTTTAAAAAAAAAGAGTGGCAGGGACATTGTTTGACAAATGCTTTGCATGTTCCATGAATGAGTTGTGTGTTCTATAAATACCTGTTGCATTGCATAGCTGGCACTGTCAGACACAGTCACCTTCATAGCATACATACATACATACGTCATGCCATAGGGCACACCAGGCAATATGTCAAAGTAAGAAAGCCTAAACTTCGCTCCTACATCAACATAAAGGGCCATCAGATCAAAATCAAACTAAAGGCTTTTGTCCTTGGACCTATAGGAAAAAAATCCAAAACAAATAAAAGTAAAAGACAAAAGAAAAATAGCATCAGTGTCAAACTGACCGATTTGTCATTACTTATACACAACACAAAAAAAAAGAAACAAAAGACAAAAGAAAAACAAAAAACATATCACTTTCCAGTATCAAAGAAAAGGGTTTTGTCCTGGGACTGTTAAAGAAAAATCCTAGCACACAAAAAATTGCAAAAAAAAAAAAAGAAAAACAGAGATGCATCATTCATTATCCAGTTTCATCCTTCAAATCACTGGCAAGTTAACAGCATCTTTTTTTTTTTTAATATCGTTATCTGCTGTCACACAAAATACAACATTGGAAAAATAAACAGTATCACATCAAAAAACACAGGACCATAATTGAAAAGATGTATCAAAGTCTCTGCATCCAGGCACATCTAGACAGTAAAACTTAAAAACCAATTTGTTGTTTTCAAAGCAAGTAGAGAGAAGAGAATTTATCAAATTGAAATTTTTAACAAAATTTAATTCATTTGATTTCCTCACAATGTATGTTTTTAACAATGATGTGAAGTGATTATTCTCTTTCTTATTTGGCTTACTCCTCTTAAATTCAATAATTCATCACTTCAGTGGATTCTGAATTCACACAGACACCTAATGGCTTCCTTTAAAAGATAGTAACACTTTCAGATATTGAGGAATTCTTCAAATATTTTCTAGACAAATGATTTATTTTACAGTATCCAAAACCAGCTTTTACTCTGTACTTGTATTTTCATTGCAGCCATTTGTAAAAATTTTAATCATGCTAGCTTTATCCTTGCCATCCACTTGATGTAAATGTCTGAGAGAAAATCAGTAGTTCTATTTTCTTTTCTTTTTTTTTAAAATATATGAATAACTGTCATGGCCATTTGAATATTTAAAGACAAACACTTTTACTTTGAAAACACATCAAATAGAGGAATCACAATAAATACAACATATCGTTGGTGTCGCAAGTAGACCATTTGAGTCTGTTTTTGTTGTTTGTACAGGAGAGACAAAAAAACTGATTGAAAAACAAATCAAACAAAGCAGAGAAATACCCAAACTGCTTGCACACTACAGGTCAACAATCAATAGCCAATTTTAAATCTGATGGCATTGAAATTTGTGTATTTAGTAAAGCTATATTCCTTTTCTATATCTCCATTTCTATAAAACCTAGAGTTAAGCGGTTTGCTTGCAACACCGAAGATATGTTTTGCACTTGAAAAGGAAAGGCAACAACAAAAAATATACACCACAATCTTTATAAGTACAAGCAATATCGGGAAAGACAAAATTGGCTTCAAAGACAACAGTGAGGCATAGCAAGATGATTGGAATGTTGTGTAGTTTCTTAAGGCCTACCATTTTAGTTCTGATACAGACAAAATGAAAAGCATCCATATTTCTTTTCAACATTCTATCTCTGCATATCATTTTTCAACCAACTTTCCACTTCTATTCTGTGGACGCAGTTGGAAATCTTACAATGAGCACTTTTCTTTGCACTCTCTCCATTTCACAACCACTGTATTTCTATTCCGGTTTGAGAACATGTATTGAACACATCATTCTACAACAGCACAAGTTGCAAAGCTTGTTCTGTGTTAAATGCCGAGAAAATATTCAATTCTTATTTCAGAGATTCACAAGCGTTCACTTCTCAAGCAAATAGCTGTATGAACCCAAAGCACCTATTAATATATTTTTTTCAAAAAGGTTTAAGAATAAAAAGATCAGATAACAGATTAACTCTATGGCTTTATAAAATGTCACAACTATCCTCTAAGCACTTGACAATACAATATCTTTGGCCGACAACCAGCATGGAACACATCTGATTTCACAGTCTGCTTGGTGGATTACAGATTTCAAACACAGACAACATTATCGAAAATCAGAGAAATCTCCAAGCTTTATATATATATATATATATATATATATATTATCTCCCATATGTTGAGGTAAGAGTAGAAAATTGACTTTGTTTGTTTTTTTGTTTGTTGTTGGTTTAAGGGCACCATAACTATAACAATTTGCTTTGACCCTGCCAAAGACATTTTCACAGAGAGATAGTTTACAAGGGGAGAAAAAACAGTTTTCATAGATTTTTCACTCTGAGATTATTTACATGGGCAAGAAAATCTCAAACAAACAAGACAAAACACACACACATATAATATAAAGATATAACAGACACGACCAAGAGTATCCATTAGAACACACAAATTAACTCTGTGTATGTATTTGAAAGGAAGCTCTAGAGAGAGTGCCTGAAATAGTAAGATAACTAAAAAAAGAAAAAGAAACAAAGGTAGAGCCCCCAGGGACACCTCAAACCAAAATTCCCCGGAGTTTAGACCACCATACTGTTGTCAAACCAGGAAGCCGGCAGTATTAGTATTAGAGTAAATAAAACAAAAAATATGAATGGCTAAATTAATATGGTGCATTCAAAATATGCAGATCTGATCTGATACATCTTTAAATACGCAAACACAGAGTGGTCCAAAACCAACCGGTTACAGATACAGCGTTTTCTTATTCAGCTGGAAATCATGTTTTAGACATAAATCATAGAAATAAAAGTACTGAGACTAATAAATGCTTAACTTTAAAAAGAATCTCCTTTAAGTTACCCGCATCAGTTCATAATGTGAAAAAAGAGATGACAGCCGAAAAAGTTTTGCCTATCCACTTCATTCAGAAAACATATCAACCAAATTCATGTCAGAGCTAATAATACGGCATTGGCAGCTGGTCAAAGGGATACAATGCCACAATAATGTCCTGTTTGTCAGGACAGACCCGGTACAGAGCTAACCCAGGAGGATTCAATAGAATGACCAATATATAGAGAATTCAAGAATCCCATCATGATTATTACATAAAAAATATCCCACAAATAAATAGTAATAGTATATCATTCAAATCTACATCCTCTCAAGGCGACAGACCCTAATGAATGAAACGACAACAAGAAATACATTAAATAGATAGATAGATCATCTGCCGGTCTTCATTTCTGTTCTTGCCAGAAATGTACCTCTTTCGATAATCTGCAATAGGGCATGGTTGGAATGTAACAAAAAGATGGATATCATCAAGGCCTTATTTATATATAACCTGGAATGTTTTACAAGCAATATTTACTATGGTATCTCAGGAACCTAAGTCTAGAGCAACAGTTCCAATTTAGCCAACATTCACTCTTCCAATAAAATGAAAAGTTTTACAACAGAGCTCTCTTTGGGCAAATAAAAATAAACCAAAAAAACGGTGTTGTATTTCACACACAGGGAACAAGACATCCAAATGGATGGCAATGTGTGCTTTCAAATACAGAAGATGCTATGGTATGGAGTAGCTCTGATATTCTTTATAGAAAGCTCCTAACAATGAGGATTAGCTGGAATCAACATGCTCTCCATCAGAGGCCCAGAAGCCAGGGTCTACATCAGGCCAAAAGAGCACCTTGCAAACAAACACAAAAAGCGCTTCATGCCGTCTTAATTTTTTTTTTTTTTTCTTCGGGGGGTCTGTTTTGTTTAAGCTTTTTCCCCAAAACATATAGCAGCCACAAGGCCCATATTAGAAATTGTATTGCAGGGCATGAGTGCTCCCTATCATAGGAGTCAGTGCCCGCATTTGGTTTTTAGTCTAACGTTGAAGGTAGAGCTCCCTGCCAACTGATGACAAAAATCACAATAGAAAATGATTCAGATATCGAATGATCATACCAACAAGTTTCAAAGGCAGTGGGCTAAAACTTCTTTTAAAGTCTTGAAAGAGAATAAATCTGTGTAAACTAAAAAAAAAAAAACAATAACGATACATTTAACCATTACATTACATTTTCAAGTCAATCATATAATATTTGGCATACCTTAATGTATTACACTAAATAAAAGTATAAACAGTTGAAACATTTGGGAACTTGTAAAGGTAACTGTTGAACATGAATTATATAAATATATATATATATATATATATATATATATATATATATGATGTGAAAGTCTCTATTTTTTTTCTCTTAACTATAACTCTTTTCCCAAACACCTGAGGATGTCTCTTTCAGACTGTACACTTTACCAATGATGGTAAAATCCAAATCCGGTCAATTCTGATCTGCTGAGCACACAGCATCATACGCAGGGGGCAGCTCGTTTTTGTAGGAATCATCACTAGGGTTGACTCCACTACCACTCCCGCCCACCACTTCCTCATACGAGGGGAGACCAAACAGCATGGCAGGCTGTCCAGGGCTCCAGGAAATGCCATCATAGGGTGGCTCTCCGTTATCATTTCTGAATCCTTGGTTCAAGACAGTCCCTGAAGAGGCAAAGGCGGATAACATAATGTATACAAAGTTAGAGAAAAAAATGTGTTAAATATATTGTCATAGGAAAGGCGTTAAGTACATTTTTGTTTTGTTATCCATATCCCTTCATACCGCCTAAGCTGTGTCGGGACCCTGCTACAAGGTAACATTTCTTACCACAGTCCTTCCTCTTTAGACAACTGAAAAAGGCAGATAGAAATGAAAATGGCCTTTTACATATGTTTATTTTTTAGAGTGCACCTCTTTTAATATCTGTTATGAATAAGCTCTTTTTGCTTTACATTTTATGAGTGGGACTGAAAGTGGTGTCGTGTCCCTGTAATGGGGGGCTGGTTGTCCCTGAAAAAAAAACTTTGGTAGCTAGCAGCTCTGAATATTCCTGCAACACCGAGCTAGTTAGATCCGCAAATGGAAATAATTGCCGTAAAGTGAATTTTGCTAAATGAACACATTACTGTTCCTTGACGGTGGCGATATGATATTGTGAAGTGCTAAAAGAAAAACACAATCCTTATGTACTTAATTGCCCTGTGGTATTTGGCTCCTAGGTCTTTATCAATGAGCAGATGCCACCAAGGCAACAGCAACTATTTTTTGGCTAAAGATCGAGTAATACCCCTTGTATTTCTCTTCTCATGCCACGCAAGATTAAGCACGCTGGACTGATCTTCTGCTGGTCTTCATTTCTTCTGATCCAGAGTCCTTCCTGGCTCCCTGGAGCTGGGTCCTGACACTGCTTAGGTGGTATGAAGGGATATGGATAACAAAACAAAATACAGCATGAATTAAAATACTACCTGCCTCCTTTTAAAGACTAAAATAATCACACCTTTTAAAAAAAAAATAATAATATTAAAAATGAAAGTTCTCAGAAAGTTGGCACCCAAAATATTTAATTTGCCTCCCAGTATTTCCTGACACTAACTATAGAACCTGACCTTGTCTGTTGTTTGTTCTCTGCTGCAAGCGCTGCATGCGTTTAGCACGGAACCTGATGCAGCACAGGCAGGTCAGACCGAGACACACCAGGCAGATGGAAATCAGGGAGATGAAGACAGCCATGTACAGATTCGGTTTGCCACTGGATGCGTCATCGCCCGTATCTGTAGAAGAATTAAAACAGTGATGACCATATGAAAAAAAAATTTTAAAAAAGGAAAAAAGGAGGACAATTTCTAAACGGAAGAAAACTGATTCCCCTTTTTTTTTCTTAATTGCAATATTTTTTTTTTTTAGAAATAAGGAGGAAAAAATAATTAATAAATTTCACATCTTGTATCACATAGAGGAAAATTCTTCTCTTGGGTCTGTCCCAAGGGATAGCTGCGATAACTCAGACGTCAGCCACAGTGCATTAACAGTTAAATAGTGAATGAGAGGAGTGAGAGGAGTGTGTAAATGAGTGAGTGAGTGAGTGAGTGAGTGAGTGAGTGAGTGAGTGAGTGAGTGAGTGAGTGTGAGTGAGTGAGTGAGTGAGTGAGTGAGTGAGTGAGTGAGTGAGTGAGTGAGTGAGTGAGTTAGTAAGAATTCAGAAATCGTTAAAACAGTGGGTGGTTACACACCTGGGGTTATTGTCTGTCTGAAGTCCAACTGGATGGCAAAGTTATCTCTGCAATTGCGGTAGGGATTATCATAAGCTTTAATGGTCAGCACCAGCTCTCCCTTTCGGCCTGAGAAGTTCTCACACAGCTGGTTATCTCGACCATGGGACTGGTCAACAGGGAATTCAATCATCTGTTTGCCTCCTTGCGTGATGGTAGCCACCGCATCGCAGTTGAACTTTTCCCCAAACCAGACAAGCTTGATGCAGCCGCGCATGTGACTGTAGGGCTGAGGGACATCCATCTTCATCTGGCAATATGTATACATCCCATCGGTGTGAACCTTGATCATGTTAGAGTCCCTCTCAGGAAGCGCGGAGGGACCGTGGCACCGGACAAAGTCAACATCAGCTGAAATGATCCAGGAAAACAATGGTCTCGGTGGAGTGTACCAAGGAGAGACAAACCCATAGAAAGAAAAGAGATGGTGTCGGTACAGTGCAGAGAACAGACAACACTAGGCAGAGAGGAAATGATGTAAGACCATTGCCTAGAGGAAGAGACAAAGCCATGCAGAGAAGAAACAGTAGCCATAGAACTAGAAAGAAAGGAAATGGTATATAGGTGAAGTGCCAAGAAGAGACAAAGCCTTAAACAGAAAGGACATGGTGTAGCTTCAGTGTTGAGAGGAGACAAGAGCCATAGAACTAGAAAGAAAGGAAAGGGTGGAGCTACAGTGTATAGAGGAGACAAGAGCCATAGAACGAGAAAGAAAGAAAATGGTGGAGCTACAGTGTACAGAGGAGACAAAAGCCATAGAACGAGAAAGAAAGGAAATGGTGTAGGTGCAGTGTAGAGAAGAGACAAGAGCCAAAGAACAAGAAAGAAAACAAATAGTGCAGATAAAAGGCCAAGAGGAGACATATCCATAAACAGAAAGAAAAGCTGTGGCCCAAATGCTCAGGAGCAAAAATCTAAACCAGGACCTACCACAGCACCAATCACCTTGCCCCTAACAGGAAGGTGAGCTTTACAACAAGGTTATCTGCAATCGCTCCCTTATTCTTCTGCTCTTGAGCTGAAGTTAACAACATGAAATGAGGGGTTCTTTAACAATCATTCCTTTGTTGTCATTGCATTCATCTGTTATTCATTACATCATGGTCATAATTACTTTCTTCTTATTATTATGATTATCGATTATCATCATAGTTTTCGTAATCAAACTTTTATCATCAAATCAAATTGTAAAAATTAAAGACAATAAATTTTATTGAATGTTTTGTGAAGGTGGCTCTCTGATCACAGTTAAACGGAAAAAGTGACGAAAGGTCACTGGCAATTTGCATTGATGGTAGACAACAGAACAGGGGCCAAATGCACACAATCAATGGCTGGAGGCAACCATAGCACCAAAACATTCCTGTGACCATCATGACAATGATTTGCACTTTCATGCTCACAAAAAATATCCCTGGATGGAATCTTTCTTGTTTTATTTTTAAAACATAATCAATTTAACTGTACAGCGAGCTTATCTGAATAAGAAAAAATAAAATAGGATACCTAACTAGTTTTACAATTAGACCATCAATATACTTCCAAAAAGAAGAGGAGGAGGGGGAAGAGGAGGAGGATGAGGAAGAGGAGGAGGAGGAGGAGGAGGAGGAGGAGGAGGAGGAGGAGGAGGAGGAGGAGGA
>JBCIKM010408313.1:0-15577 GCA_039654465.1 Melibe viridis
CTCCCACCAACCACCCGCTGCATTTAATGAGAGTGTATCCCTGGTGTCACTGCAAAACCTGCAAAATGAGTGAATCACCAGTCTTGAACAGTCACTGAACAATCAATGAAACAATAAATCAGACTTACCGTTTCCCTCATTTCCTTGGTGGAAAATTATTATTCTAACACACTGAGTTACCTTCCGATTTAAACATTTGAACACGATTTTCTCAAAATGTGAACTTTGCATTCACCACAACAACGTGCCTCTAAACCCGCGATGTGAACCTCATTGACAACTGAAGTAGGTTCATAATTTTAGAAGCAGTTGATTGATTTATAACAAAACAAAATGGTAACATTTTTTTTTTTAAGTTGTTTTATTTCCAGATTCATAAAACAGCATTTCCAACAAATTACCTCTTTCATCTCAGCATGCAACAGGGCTCACAATGTTACTAAAAGAGTAGAAAAAATCCTCAACCTATCTAAAACCTTGTGTCAACTTAGCAAACAATATTACCATGTAGAAAACTATTTAAGAATTACAAATCAAAGACAAAATTACCACTAACTGATTTCCAGGCCTGATTAAAGAAATACTCATGCCATTGTCTATCTTAAGAAAGAAAAAAAATCATATTTTTATTTAACTTTAACTATTTTCATACAAAAGCTGGTTTGAGAATTTGCATGCATTTTCATTTACTCTTAAGTGAATTAATCAAAACACCAAGTCGGTGTAAAATTCTTTCAATTTTTAACCTGGTTTCATCTTTGCATCTTACACTTGCCCTATTTTTCTGGTGCCTACGACCCTGCCCTGCCCTGCCCTGCTATTATCGACAGTATGTGTTGTTGTTGTACTATGTATCAGTACTTTGTTTGATGGAGATTTTAGGGCCCCACGACACACGAGGGTCATTAGAGCAACCCAAGGGAAAGAAAGATGATAGAATTAGTTCAAAGAGGGAACAGATCAAACCAAAAACAGCAGAGAAATGGTTTGCACTAAAATATAAATCTCTTTCATCCTGACTTGATTCACCCACCATCTCAACTGACTCACACGCAATCTCTTTCAATTCATCCTAAATTGACTGACACACTACCTCTTTCATCCTCAATTGACTCACACACCTTCATCCTCAATCGACTCACAGACCATCTCTTTCATCCTCAATTGACACATACACCTCCTTCATCCTCAATTGACTCACACACCATCTCTTTCATCCTCAATTGATTCACATACCATCTCTTTTGTATGCAATTGACTCACACACCATCTCTTTCAATTCATCCTCAATTGACTCACACACCATCTCTTTCAATTCATCCTCAATTGACTCACACACCATCTCTTTCAATTCATCCTCACTTGACTAATACACCATTTCTTTCAATTCATTCTCAATTGACTAACACACCATCTCTTTCAATTCATCCTGAATTGACTTACACACCATCTCTTTCATCCTGAAATGACTCACACACCATTTTTTTCATCCTGAATTGACTCACACACCATCTCTTTCAATTCATCCTGAATTGACTCACACATCATTTCTTTCATCCTGAATTGACTTACACACCATCTCTTTCTTCCTGAATTGACTCGCACATCATTTTTTTCATTCTGAATTGACTCGCATATCATTTCTTTCATCCTGAATTGACTCACACATCATTTCTTTCATCCTGAATTGACTCACACACCATCTCATTCATCCTGAATTGACTCACACACCATTTCTTTCATCCTGAATTGATTCACACACCATCTCATTCATCCTGAATTGACTCACACACCATTTCTTTCATCCTGAATAGACTCACACAACTCCTTCATCATGAATTGACTCACATACCATATCTTTCATCTTCAATTGACTCAACATCTCTGTCATCCTCAATTGACTCACACACCATCTCTTTCATTTCATCCCCAATTGACTCATACACCATCTTTTACCCTATGCTGCATGCTATCTCTCTGGTGCAATGCCCATGAACACATTTTGTACAGTGAATTTTGTGTTTGTGTGACCTTTTAAAATGCCAGTCATCACCCCTGTATTATTTACAAAATTGAGTTATGCCTCACTAAACAATCACACACAAATCCATTCACTTGGAAAAACAAAGATGTGAAAAATCCAACTGTATTACATTTCATACATTGTTAAAGTTCAAAGAGAATTAATAATTGTATTGTAAGATGTATATGTATATATATACGAGTATATATACATATATACTAGGAAATGATCCCATTCTACAAACACGATAAGAAATGCACTACTTATTTCCAAAAAAAGGAGTGCCGGACTGATTAGGAAATAGGATGCGTTTGATTGTAAAATATTTTAGAGGGAAAAGGTGAAACAACCATGACTTCATAGTTAGCGTAAATGAAGATAAAACATATCTGACCAATCTTATTCACAGAAAGAAACAAAAATAATATCAACACAAAAATAAACAAAATAAGGGAAAGATCGGGGGGCTGCAAGGAACTGAAACGTACCTGAGTGAAGCTTTTAAAATAAGAAAATGGTAAAAATAAAATAAAAAATTTTTTAATTTCACTCGCCAAGAATTGAAAAACGTATCGCCATGCTTGTAACGGCAAAACACAGGCCACTCATCCAGCGCCGTTGACTGATGAGCGATACAGTACGGTTATATATATATATTGCAAGATATCATAACCTTTTGCACTTCAATTCATCTGTCCCCCTCCCCCCTCCCCCACCCCTATAAAACAAAAAACACAAAAACACAAACAGTAGAAAGAACATAAAGATGAACAATGTTGTTTAAAAAGAAAACATTAAAAAGTTCAAAGCAATTGATGGCCATTGCTGACACACAAACATTGATAAGGCTTCTCTTAACCAGCATGACAATGCCTTCTTAAGACTTGTTGGATTTTTATGCTCTGTAAAGCTGGTCACATTAAGGATGTTTGCTCCAGCACCAAAGATGCTCCAGTAAATCTCACCTCCATTGAGTCCCCAGTGTGGCTTAGCCATGACGGATCCCATGGAAATTGGCCATACTTTGCAAATGGCAAACAACAATATTCATTCAACTCTTTATTATAACATAGAAAATCGTCTCACAACCCTGAACAAAAAATTGGACATCCTAATTCAAATATTCAAACCATCTGGATTGACACAGAACTCTTCCGTGGAAGGCTACAGCAGTTCACCTATCACTCCCTTCAATAACACTATGATGAGCTTTGAATTGACATCAAACAAAGGAATCAGTCAGCTTTATGGCTTCAACTATCAACTTCAATTATATCTTTTTTCTGTTGTTAAAAATAAACAACAAAAAAAAAAAAAAGATTCCATTTTAACAGTTTGGTTCTATGAAAAAAACAATATTTATAATTTTTATATTTTGCATCGCAGTTAAAATTTTCAGGTCCTTCAAACAGCCCTAAAAACATTCAATTAACGACTTAAGTGCAAAACAAAGGATCAAAATTTCCTATACAGTCAAGCCCTTGGGCTCTTGGGGGGGGGGGGGAATGCAATAAAGTGTGACACAAGACTTTTGATTAAAATTCAACCTCATGAACTGATACATGAACACAAGAAAATACAAATTGGTTTGAAATGTTACAAGCTTTTCCAAGCTGTACATATAATGATTGCCTTTTTCTCGGAAAAGAAAAAGGAAGCACCAAAAATATTTACCTCATTTGACAAGGAAATTTATTTCCCCATTCCCAGCACAGTGGAACATCATTTTTAACAAGAACAGGAATAACGAGAACTTGGGAATAACGAAAGATATGAAAATCCCCCATTTTTTCCTCTTCGAGCTCTACAATTAATTACTGAAATAACGAGATATCAAAATTCGGAAATAGTGAGAGATTTTTTACAGTAATGTATACAAATTGAACGGAATTTACGTCGCACTAACCTTACCTTAACTGAATAAAGAAATGCTTCCGGTCATCAAACGGTCACCAAACGTTGGAATGATTCTCACTTGAAGTTGCTGGTGGGGGTTGGGGCAAGCCCACTTGACATCCACTGTAACATGCCCCAGGTGTCGTGTGTGTGTGTGTGTGTGTTTGTGTGTGCGCACGCGTGCGTGTGTCTGTGTAGGCGTGCGTATTTGTGCCCTTGATGAATACCACTCAAAACACGCTTTATCCCCAGCAGGGATCAAACCTACGTCCTTTCTGTCCAACACTGAGCCGAGACAGCAAAATATTCCCAACAACAATATTGCTTTCCATCCGAAACTTGAACAATAAAATAAGCGATAGGCTAACAAAAGACTCTTCCATAATGTCTACGGTCATCGGATACCTCTTTTAAGGCAAAGCTATAGGAACATTGTCGTGGTGGTCAATGGCCTTGCTAGCTTATTGATTGTGGTGTTTTATTATCATTAATTTCATATTTAATTTTTTCTTTGTCTCTCTCTATCTCAACTTTGTCTATTGTCGGAACTATTCTTTCCCTTTACTTCCATTGAATATTAATTCCCAGCACCAGCCCCTTCTCTACTCTCAGGTGTAATATTAGAGTATTTTCCTTAAATACAGGAATAATGAGACATTTGGTCCAGAACAGAGGCTCTCATTATAACTGAGTTATGGCTATGATGGCAGAACTTAAAAAAAACACAGCCTCTTTACCGGAGGACAAAGAATTTTCAAACAATACATTCAGTATCCGTATTCATTCTATTAGAAGCCCACTCTCTAATAGAAGCTCCCCCCCACCCCCCCCCTTCCTTGATCAGGCATCCAACATTTTTCCCCAAGGCAAAAAACCCCCACCTCCCCTCCCCCCCCCCCCAAAAAAAAAAATAAAACCCCACTCTACAGCAAAAAAATAACACATGCACATACAAAAAGACCTTCGTTTACATCGTTTCTAGTTCTGGATAACACATTGTTTACATTAGAAGATTTTCAATACAAAAGGGATGTTCAATTCTAAACAAAAGAATTTGTGACTGAAATTCAGGCTTACAGAGACAGCAGTGGTCAAAACTTTTATTCAAGATATTCATGAAAGTTAAATCTACTGAAACAAAAGATTGACAAAAACTCTGTGATGATTTATCAGGAAGCCTTTTTTTTTTTTTTGTAAAAACCAACCAACTTGCTCGTCAAAACACCGGTGAAGACAGTGAGGCAAGTACTTTTCTTGATTACAATAACTTTGTAACTACTACTGACAATAATAAGAGAGAATGAATGCAATTCATTTGAATAAGTAGGGTAGGATAGGATCTTTCAATTCCAAATTCAAATCATCCAACCCCTAAAAGAAAGATTAAAACCTTAATCATGAGTTGTTGAGACCACAACATATATAATACGGTTCCTTACTGTGAACTCATTTTGTGTATTCGAAATAAGGACATAGCATATTCGGAATTGAGACTACCCATTCAGAATTGGGTCACAGCTACCATCCTGATTATAAATAATCATAGTTTTTGTCTCTTATGCTGATTGGTTGCCACTGTGGGCTTTAAACCAATCAGAAAGAGTGTTTCAAAAACCTGTCAGGTAGTGGAAGGGGGATAACTTGATTTCACAAACAGTGAGAGCTTTGAAATCATTATAATATAAAATCATTCAGACTTGAGGCACCCTACCCTTCTACTCTTACGTAACTGCGACTATTTGCACAGCCAGCATTATGTCATAAAGCTTTGAATTAGTCTATGGCCGTTATGACCCAATATCCTGCCACTGTTATGTTGATCCAACTTTTCCCACCTAGATCTAATTTTTTTTCCAAAATCTGACTTCCATGGAACCTTGAGTCTTTGCTGGTGAATACTGTGTTCCAACAGCAATCTTAAAGAGAAACTGATATGACGATCCAAAATATCATTTTGGTACCCCATTAGAAGCCCCCCCCCCCCCACCCCAACTTCCTTCCATCATTTCCACGCCCCCGGGGCTTCTAATAGAACAAACACTCTACATAAGACAAGGCAATTGACCTACCTGGCCAGAAACAATGGCTGTGCCCGGAGAATGTGTTATGCATTTCTGCTTCATAGTTTTTGTACTCATAGATTTGTCTTGCTCTACATTGAAGTAAGATAGAAATCCAGGTTAAATTTCCACTCACAGGGTGAAACACAAAAAGAAGGCAAAATGGTTTCAAAACTTAACTGATCTGCAAGGTCATAAGTTTTGAACTGTGTTAGATTTAAGCATCTTAGTAATTATTGCTGTTATTAATTGGTAAAACTATCATCTTTATGTTGGTTCTGAACATATTCATCTTGAATCAGCGAATATTTAAAGTCACAACAATGAAGTCTCAAAGGTCCTTATAAAACAAATATCTTTTCTTTTCTAAGTTTAAAGAACCCAGAAATTTAAAAAAAAAACAACCAAAACAGCATGATCACAACTGCATTTCTTCATAGTCACCCCCAGTCGCATTAAGATCAAGATGATTGTCCCACAACCCTGAGTCTTCTGTTGCTAAGGGCAAAGGGGGATGGGAGGATGATGGGGGCCGATTGGACCAGTTCCAACTACTGCCACCATGATTGGACGAGACCGCACGAGTCAATGGAATCTGTGACGAAGAGGATTGGAGTTGGGGTCGGGAGTCAAGGGAGGAGGTGGAAGCCTGTGACCACGGCTGGACAGGGGCAGCAGGCTGTGGGGGAAGGAACCGCCCCTCGGTGCTACTGTTGCAGCTGGTCATAGTGGCTGATGGCGTGAAATTAGGAGAGTGGCGATGACAATGAGAATGGCTGTGAATGACCTCCATAGAGGATGACCTCAGTGGTGAGGACGGGGACAGAGAGGAAGATGTACTGTCGGTCAATGATGCCGCTGGAGACGGGGGCGATGAATCGACAAAGAACTCCGAAGACAGCGTTTCATCTCGCACCAAATCACGCACCAGCTCTCCAGGAGACTTCCACAACACGAGCTGCATACAAGGTTTGGATCTTTGGCAAGGGCAGAGAAATATTTTAAAATATTTTTTAAAAGAGTTTGGATCTTCACTAGAGGACAAAACATTTTATAATTGTCAAAATAATAATTTTTGAAAAGGAACCACACGCACACAAAAAAGTATTATGACATTTGCCATTCAATTATAACATACCCAACTGAATATGTGTAATGTGGGTAACTAATAGCAACATTTTGTAGACTTTGGGGATGCCTGAATCAAAGATCATTTACTGACTGAACATCCCATTCTATGCACTCTAACAAAGACTGCAAATAGAAAGAACATTTTAAAAATAACAGAGATACAAATTCTTGGAAAATCTTTCAAAAGTGCAAGTAGATGGTCTTACTATTCATAGTTATCTATGGTAGTGAGATACAGCAAAGAAGGTAAAATACAAACAACTATTACCAACGACGACATGATTTTTAACAAATAATAGCTCAAAATATTACCTTACAAATATACATTAATGGAGCACAGATTTTTTTGTAAAAAAAAAAATGCAATCATTGGTCAAAGCAGTTCAAATTGCTCAATCTCTAGAGACTATGAAGATACCTTTTGAAAACACAAGAAGCTAAATAATGGAAAATACTATAAATAAATTTATCACACTAGAAAGATTGACTTTGAATTTAAAACTTATACGTGCCTATATTATTTCTTTATTCTATATACAACAAAAAAGTATTCAGTGCCCTTACATTTCTTTGACAATATCTGTGGGGAGTATGGACCCTGCAGGGGGCCGCATGGAATCGACAATTGCCTCGTTGATGCGAAGCACTCCTTTCTCTTTTCTCTCCTGTCTCTTATCATCTTGGCTGTCTAACTCAATGCTGCATGAAATGCAATACAAAAAAGTTTAAATGTGTGGGGCTCGCTTCAACAAAAAATAATCCAACATTATATACATTCCATTCTAACATTAACATGATTCTAAATTTTCAGTGTTAAGGGAAAAGTTTACTGAAATGAAGGGGTTGTGAGAAAGGAAATCAGGAGAAAATCAAGAGAAAAGTGAATGAATGAATAACAAAACATTTTTTTTTTAATATGAAACAACAACTTTGCCTTAACTTGGCTGCACTGAATTATTAAGACAAATTGTCTGACACACTGTAACAATACACCCCTGGTCAAGTTTGTCCCCTTCCCTTCTTCAATCATATGACACTGGCTCAGTGAGACTGAGTATTACTGTCGAATTATGATTTGTGAGTTTTATATTCTACATGGCCTTTCGAAACTAAATTTTGTGGTCCATTCCACCTGAGCATAAACCAAATGTTAATTCACACCTCACATCCTAAAGGAGTTAGAAACTGAGAGAATCACCTTTTCAGTTTCACCCATTTAAATCTACATCTCTATCTTTATGGCCAGTCACTTCAGACCGATTATCTTGGAGCAGCAAAAATTATGTGTAGTGAGGAGAGATGTCAAATTCATAGATGAAAAAAAAAAAGAAATGTAAGGCTGTTAACCGTAAATAAAAGAGACTAATGTCAAACATTTGTGAACAATAGCTAATCTTTACATTGAAAGGTACAACATAACAACCACAAAATAGAAAGTACCTCTCATGTTATCCTTTGTCATTTTGTTCACCATACTTTTTGCTTCTTCACTTCCAAGCACCAAACTTTCACTTTTATTCTTTTTTTATTACTGTTTATCCCTTTCCCTTACTTACAGTAGCCTGAAGACAGAGAGAACAGTACACCCCCCTCCAAAAGCCAACAGCGATGGCCAAACTGAATAACTGCCTGTGGGCACAGCACTATCCTGACAGGAACAGGTGACAATGCACCAGTCAGAGTGGGAAGGACAGGTAGCAACATGTACAGATTAACACTTGCCTCCACGAGTCTCTGTATTTGCTGCATTGCAAGCTAAACCGTAGATAAAATACTTCCTACAAGAAAGCAAGCTTTGACAAAGTTACAGTGACACGGACACATGAAAACATGCAGTCTGAAGGCACTAAAATGTATCTGGTATGAGTGCTACAAAATATGATGACTACATTGTCTCACCTGCTCTCCACTTCTTGGAAGCGACTCCAGCCTACAGGATCTTGACCTTTGATATTTGAATTGCTGTGCTGCCGCTGCTGATCTCCGCTACTTCTCCTGGTCCTGACCCAGTCTGGGTTGATGTTCAAATTGGCAAACTGGTCTGTGCACAAGTAGACCTTGGAGGATGGGGCACTATGCAGGAAATGATGCAACAATTGAAAGACAACATTTTTATATTTGAAATGAAGATTCGTCCACATTCTAGCAATATTTAAACGGATTTGATTGGGTGCTCGTCATCATTGCATGCCACCAGGAAACTCATTGAATAGAAGGCAGACATACAAATAGGTCGAATCTTTAATTACACGCCACCAAAGTACTAAATGTATACAACAAACTAAAATTCTATTTGCTTGCAAACCACCATTTTTGGCTTATTGTCAGTCTATTCAGCAAAATGTATCCGTCAATGTGGACAGAAAGTGCCAGGTCTATTTATCCATGTGGACAGACAGCACCTGCCTTTAATGTTTTCCTACACCTTCCATGGATGTAATACAAAGACATACTTATAAATACTCATCTGCAATTTTTTTCCCAAATGATTTTTGTTTTGCAATTTAAGTTCTTCATAGATTGGGCTTGACCTTTATAAAAGCACGACTTTTTTTTCATCATCGTTGGAACCCATCAGATGAAAAAAGCCTTTTCCACATCCAGGAATCGAACCCTTTGGTCGCTGACAACACGGAGAAAGGGTGATCAATGCATTGACGGAGAAATTACATTCAATTCCTTATATATCAATGCCCATCAGCAGATTTACAACCATCACCAGCTCTTCAATCTTAATAGAAGCCAGTCCATCTCATTTTACAAAGATCAAAATAAATATATGTCTACTCACTCTTCACTATACTCAAGAGCTTTACGCTTTGGACGTTTCATGGGAGAGCTGCACGACGGCTGTGGTTCCGACCTGAAAATCACATAACATAAAAACATAAAAGCTTATAAGTTACTCATACTGTTATAACATAATTATAATAATATGTTACATATGTTTTTTATCTCAACAGTGAAAAGCAAGTATTTTGTCATCAAGAGATATTTGCAAACAGGGACTTGCTTCATAACTCATTTGGTTTAAAATTTTCCTCATCATAGGAAACAAGTAAAACATCAGTAATCTGAGTCAATTAAAAACACCCGGGTTTGATTTGCAACTACCTCTGATCAACAGTTAACACGAAGCTCTCAGTGTTTGACAAATTCAATTTTCCTTCAGAGCAAAAATGATCACAAGAATAGAACACAAAATACACAGAAAAAGACAAAGAAGATTTCGTGCACAGTTTACACTTTTCTGGACATTAACAAAACTGTTTTTATCCTTGTAATTGCCTGTTGAGGAGTCGTGTTACAAGTACAGGAGTTGAGAGGCTTACCGGGATGGCATGCCTGTGTAGATTGGCAGGTTCATCATGCTGCCAGGGCTGAACCCAGGCATCGTGGAAGGGTTGGAGTGTTGCCAGGTGGTGCCCAGACCAGGAGCACTCAGGAAGCCCATCGAGCTGCTGGCCTGCAGGGGCATGGGGTAAACCAAAGACAAATATTTTCAACGAACGAATCAATCTAACTTATCATCATGTAATAAATTTGATACCTGAACCTGACTATGCCTACAAAATAACAAAGTTTCTTTGAAAAATATATCCTTTTTTTTTAGCTCTCTCAAGAAAACTAACACAATTGGTTACAAATCTCTGGTTCTCTCCTACACTTTTATCATCTATTTGTTTGTTTTTGTTTTTTCTTTTCTTTCTGTTTCTTTGATTATTTTTTCATGTAACATGCCTGTGATCTGTTTCCCTAGATTCTTGATAACTTATTTGTTCAGTTAAGGAACTGATTTTAACCATGTTGTATCTATATAATATTCTTTGTCCTTTTTTGATAGGAGGTGATATATTTTTCTATCTTTAATCACTTGCTATTAATTTGAGCTCTGATTGTCATAAAATTTTAATATATGCAGATAAATAAAAAAATGTGCCACTTTATGAAACATGAGGAAAAATCAATTCACTCTTTGAAAGAATATTATTTTTATTAACTTTCAGAACATCAGAAAAGTGGAAAACATTCAAACAAGGCTTCTTGGTTTGAGTTGAGCAAAAATACAACAAAAAGTAGAGACTTGATTATTACTACAGTTTTGTGTTACCTGAAAACTGGCTCGTGGATTTGTCAATGTCGCTCCTTGTGTTGGGTAGGAGAAGGTGAAATTGTGGGGGGCTCCAAAAGACCTCATCTGGGTGTCATCCTCGATCAATTGTTGTTCAGGAGGCAAGATGTCTGTCAAGCAAGACAACCAAAAGATCATGAGTTAAAACAGGTTAAAAAAAACAAAACATTAAAGACAATAGCGCAATTAATATCAGCAACACAATGTCATTACAGAATAGGGTTTGTTTTTGTAAAAAGAGAGAATTTATCATATCCAAAAAATTAAGAAAAAATTCCAGCATCCTTGGAAAGAAAAAAGACAGAACGCATTGATTTTTTATTTAATAACCGAATACCACACAGACAGGGTAGAGGAACACAAGTTTTATTATTGAAAAAAAACAAAACAACAACAAGCAAAATCATTTCATTTCTTTTCATGGGGAGGTAGAATCTACAGCCCTTATAATCAATCTACTTGAAGTAATCACATAGTTTTATAATAACACATGATTATTGATATATCTTAAAATTAAAGCACTACAGTCCACCATTTCAGGTTACATCTTAAACAAATCTAGTGTTCGATAAAAAAAAAATTTAAAAAAAATGTTTAGCCATGTTAATCAAGCCTTCCATTGATACTTTATCAATACTTATATTTTGTTTGTTCATGGCTTTAAAAATATGACATTGACAAAATTCAAAGTAAGAAAACTACTACGAGCCTTTCATAGTAAGTTCGGGACCAAACAGCTTTTAAAAAAAAACAAATTGCAAATGGCAAACATCAAGACTAACTCTTCAACTTCACTTACCGTTGTAAAAATTTGGAATGTAGTTGTTGTTGTTGTTGTTATTGTTGTTGCTATTGAAATGGCTGGGGCTGGACATTGCCACTCAATCAATGACTATTGAGGAAATCATAGGTAGAAACTTTTCTAGTCAAAAGAAAAAGATGAAAAAAACATAAAAAGATTAAATTTCCTGTCCCTGTCCTGTGGTAAATTGGTTCATTGGTCTTTCTCAAAGAGCAGATACACCACCAAGGCAACAGCAACTATTGCTTGGCTTAAGATCGATTAATATCCTATATGTATTGCTCATTAAGACATGCAAGATTAGGCACGGTGGACTTATCATCTGCCTGTCTTCATTTCTTGTGATCCAGAGTTTTTCCCAGCTTGCTGGGTCCCTACACTACTAAGACGGTATGAAGGGATATGGATAACAAAACAAAACAATTCCTGTGCAAAGATTGTTGTACAATGGATGAAATTCAAAAGAAATTCATAATGTTTTAAAATGTTAATGGGGATGCATTAACAAGCAGCATTTCCACCTGTAAGCACAGAGATTTAAAATACTTTTTTTCCTTCTGGTATAATCTTCCACAGCACACAGCTCGGTCGTATACATATTAAGTCTGCGATATCTTACTCTTTATTAGAATTTTCAGGCTGAATTTTTTAATTCAGTACTACACTCAGGGCTGACAACCCCCTCAAGTAGAAATTGGTAATGAGAAAGTCAAACAATCTGAGACTAAAATTAGTAATCACCACATTTTTACGCTCAAAAACATACACAATAAATAGCCCTAGATGTGGGAGACATATTAATAGGATTTCCGGACCAACCATGTATAGGAGATAAATACATCCCAGCTACTTACAGAGAAGGGCTTGGTTGCAAGCTTTTTAACACCTGAAAATAACACACTACAAACCTCTTGACATCATCTAAACCTATTTTGATGCTTTAACCAATATATTACAAAAGAAGTCACAAGACTATGATGTCGACAAAAGAAGCGACATTCGGACAAGATTTACTGATAGGTTGCTAAATTTGAAAATAGAACTCAAGTAGAGAGACCACTGCTGCATGCATAGCGCAAAACCAGAAAAGCAGTTGTAGCAAAAAACACATTTTACCAATGTTCTCATTTGTGTCAATTGCGTTCGTTTTCTGCTACAATTATAGTTACCTTCAGCAGAACTGCGTCACGAATCGAGTGCCTGAAACCCTAAATAAAAATCAGAATTGCAAAATTACAATCGGATAATCGTAATTTTCATCCAAATTTGTAATAATTATGATTTAATTGTAATACTTGACAGCACTGTATTCCGAAGTGGCCAATCCCCACCTAAATTCACACCCAAGATTCACTACAAGCTTTACTAGGGTTTCTAGACTTCTAAAATAAATCTTCAACCTTAACATCAAAAAAGTCATTAAAAAAAGTCATTAAAAAAATAAATGAGGAAAATCAGAGGATAATTGGTTAAGCCCACGTCGATCTTGAATGTCTGACCAATCATATGATACCAAATAGTCACGTTATAGTTGTATTTCCAAGGCAAATAATAGAAAGCAACTTGGGGTTGAAAATTGCTTGAGGAGAGACAACGCAGCGAACGCACAGGGAACAGCTCTGCACCTACACATCGCCTCGTGGCAAGCCAGCACATAGCGAAAGAAGGTTGCTGACCATGGTGCCGCAGGCGTGCAGAATGAGAGTTAAAATGGATTTGCCTATCATTGGAAAAAGGTGCTGCGAATAAGGACAGTCGGTTTTGATACCTGCCATTCCCACCTGACTTGCATTAAATTCAGTATCTCTATGTAATTTAGATATTATTATTACTAAAATGCAATTTGGAAAGGAAATATTGCTAGGGAACGTGTGAAAATAGAAAAACAGGTTGCAGGTCTGCCACTGCCAGGATACGAATAATATTATTCTTTATTGAGATCTGGGATCCAAATAACAGTTTACTTTACTGAGATCCAGGATCAGAATAATATTTTTCTTTATTGAGATCCCGATCCTAATAACGACATCCTTATTATAACCCCCACCTTATCTTAAAATTTTGACTGTTCATTGCTACCTGTGAAATTCTTTACCTCCAAATATGATTTTGAAGCTATTCTCTAGAGGTCAATAATGCTCAGGTAGATCGGTAGTGGTCAGTGGTCAATTTAGTTAAAAGTAAATGAATCTGAAGAACCTCAAAATCATAGTCAATTATTGGTCAATCTTGTGCATGAGGTAGAGACACCTGTTGAAGTAGAACATGTTTTGAAAGCAAATTTTACCATTTTCAAATCTTCCTCGCTTATCTTTTAAGAAGATGGGTTATTTCCTTTCAGATTTGGTAAGATATGAACGTTGATTACGAGCGTAAGTTGATTCAACATCTTTCGACAAACTTCGAAGAAAGAGCGTTGTGTGCAAATTACGTTAAGCAAAAATTATCTTCAAAACTAGCGACTTCTTTTAAAGCACTCTGTACATTTTTTTAGTCTATGTTATCCTTTGTTTTAGTTCTTCCTTCAGCTCAGCTATTTTCTTCGTTTACATTTTATTTCTGTCCTGGTCATCTCATCGTCATCCTTTATTGCTTTTCAAAGAAATCTGCATTTTTTTTAATTTCATTCCTAGAAAAATTAAAAGGAAAATTTGAAAGAAAAAAAATGGTTTTTCAGAGGGGATCTCGTACTTTTCGCAGTGAGAAACCGTAGGAAACGCCTAGTGTACAGAGATGAAGCAATAGCAAGTTTGGTATAAATTTAAATATGAAGGTGTTTGATTCCTGCTCGTGCCATCGCGTAGTGTCCTTGGATAAGGTACTTTACCAAACTAAAATCATCCCTTCGGAGATGGACGTAAAACACGGAGATCCCCTGACTGCCAATAAAGTTGTCTTTTTGCCTAAAAAAAATGTAGTATTAACAGTCGGCTTGTATCGTCGTACCCTTTGCCTTGTTTGTTTGTTTGTTTGTTTGTTTGTTTGTTTATTGGTGGTTTTGGGGCACCACGACACACGAGGGTCATAGAGGCGCCCAAGAGGGAAGTAAGAAGATAGATTAGTTAAAAGAGCAAATAAATCTTGACCTTACCAGAGACATTTTCACGGAGAGATGATTTACAAGGGGGGGGGGGGGGACTATCATCTCTCATAGATAAGTGATAGAGAGATGAATTACATGGAATGTAAATCATCTCCCACAAACAAAAGATCCACACACACACAAAGGCACAACAGGCAGAGCCAAGACTATCTAACAGTAACAGAACACAAATTAGCAGTGTTTGTGGGTTTGTGGAAGAGAGTACTTGAGAGAGTGCCAGTAAGATGATAGCTCTAGCTAAAAGACAATAGACAGAAGTAGACCCAGTGGACAGTGGTGGGGTAAATGTCTCTTTAGTTTTGTTCTTGCTGAGACACCAATGGAGTTTTATGATTTTATGTTGCCCATTTGGCTTTACAACCCAGCCATGAGACAACTGGGTGTACCCTTTGCCTGGCCACTGACATGACGGCGAGCTTGACAAGGCTAC
>JBCIKM010408314.1:0-20571 GCA_039654465.1 Melibe viridis
CACACACACACACACACACACACACACACACACACACACACACACACACACACACACACACACATACACACACACAATAAAAATCAAACAAACAAAAGGTGAAGCTTACACATTGGAGATCTACACATAATATTTTGCACAAATAAAGCGTTACATGGAATAGCTTCATCTTTAACTTTAACTTACCTTTAAACAGCGACAAAATGATTTAACTTGGGTTGAAAGATAGACGCCACAGGTAATCGCTAAAGCATGTGAGGCATAACAACATCTTCCTTTCTCAAAGAGCTGAGTAGCTACCTACCCAAAACCCACTTTAATCGATGAAGGACATCCAGGCTTATCGGTTTGGGACTCTGGTGCCGGGACCACATTGCCGAGCGAAAGGTCACGGGTTCGAGTCCCATGAACGGCGACAATTTTGTCGATCGATTCCTTGTCGGCTGTCACCCCTTGGTTGCACAGTTTTAGTACAGACACCTGCTTTCAACCCGAAAAGTAAAGTCGCGGGTTCGAGTCCCATGATGAAAAAAAAAAGGGGGGGGGGGGGGAGAGAGAGAAATATGGTTGTAACTCTCTCACACCTTTCAGCAATCAAACAGGCTTACACCTACAGCAGTGCCCAATGGAGATAAATCTATCTGCTTGGCTCAAGCATGTCTAGAGTGACTTTGTAGTAGACATAGGGGAAGTAGTCAGCAGCACTCAAGTTGAGGCCTGGGATCTCCATGTTGCTAATCTGGAGGAAGATGGAGTGGGAAAAACAAGATTTATTTACAAAAAACAGAATCAGGAAAGGCTGACAGCCGCCAAGTTCATGAAAGATTAAAAGCAACGTTAATGAAAGTTCACAAATGAAGTCACTCTTCCATCATCAGAATATGTTTTTTTTTTTTATTTTTCTGATAAAAATACGATGAAAAAGATACAACCCAATGCAGGTCTTTGTAGTCAATTCCTCAAAGAAAAAGAAAAAATCCACAAAAACAATTCTACTCCCAAAACAATAAAAATGGACAGACATTTTCTCTCTTGCCCTTAACAAGGTAGTAAAGATGCAACAGTCTTCATACAGGCTTCTATAGCTCACACAGTTTCATGCTAAAAGCAAGATGTAGGCAACAACTTGTGGCTGGTGTCTGGAAACCTGACCATTGGTGTTGTACCCTTGGGTAAGGTACTTGATCAGACTAATCTCATCCTATCAGAGACAGATGTAGGGTTTGGAAGTCCGCCTGGTTGTAGATCAGAAAACCTTTCATCGTCCAAAAAATTGTATCACATCTAGCAGCCAGTTTGTATCTTATGTCTTATATGCTGGCGAGCTGCCTGGGATGAGATATTTTAAAGCACTCAGAACAGAGTGATGACCATGAATAAATGTTATATAAATGCCCATATTCAATTTAATTTCACTTATTCCACAGGGGTTTCAGGCAGTGCTTGGATGGTAGTGGTCTCAGTGTTTGATCTCATTTTGTGTTTTGGTTCATTTTTTAACTTTTCTTCCACAATGTCAATGTGCAGTGTACTCAGTCATTATTGATATTGTGGAATGAATTAAAGTCAACATGAATGTGAATATATATATATATATATAAATAAATGTGAATGTTAATGAAAACAAAAAAAGGTAAATATTAATGAAATTAATAATGTGCATGTTGATGGGAGAAAAAAAAGAAAGTAAAAGTAATACATTTGTATAGTGCCTTGATTGTAGATCGTATGTACAGTGGGTGCTGCATTTTCATAGCAATTTAGTTGTGTCTGTATCAATGTGTATAGGCATTGTAGATTATCTGCCAACGTGACAGCTCTACAGAAACTTTGACAACTCCTGCTTGTCTTTACCTTCTGTCCAGACAGAGCGGTGCTGTCCAGGTGACCATACAGACTGTTCAGAACATCCCGAAGTCTCCGCTGATTTTTTTTGAGGGGACGAACGACCATGGCTTGGAAATTGACTGGAAGACCATATCTGTGAAGGAAAAGAAGTGGAAATTTCTTTTATTTTGATTTTGCTGTCGCGTGTGTGTACCTTTTATTGGAAAATTCTTTTGATTGTGAAGATATCAAATAAAAGGCCCCAGAAACTCCTACAACAAAGCACAAACTGATTCAGTCAATGAATTTTAAATCTCTATTCACAGGATTAATTCAGTTTATCAACTCAAACTCCATCTTTATTAGTGGAATTCATACTCCAGTTTAGACTAGAATTGACGAGAGGAAGAAATGTTTATTGTCCATAGAAAAGCACATTGTGTTGTTTTCCAATCAGCACATATAAAAATACTAATTTCCATGTAAACTATATTTTAAAATGATGTCAGCAAACATACATACATACACGCATACATACACACACACACACACATACATACATACATACAGACATACATGGCTGGGAAAATAGATAAAAATTCTTGATAAAATATTTTTTTACCTCAACACAGATTCGACAAAGACCCTGAGAGCCTTGAGGTGGATCCACGACACAAAGACTTCTCCAAAGTTGATTTTGAGCCACTTGACTAGCGGACCCTGGAGTGATGGGAAATAACGAAATTTTTTAGGATGTAACTAAAAAGTCATAACTATTCATTAATGCCACAATTATAATGAAAATAACTTCATAGGATTTAAAAGTCATTATTATTCAATGATCTGCTCTGTGGTAAATCGACTCACTGGTCTTTCTCAACAGCAACTATTGTTTGGCTTAAGATCAGATCGTGTAATGCCCAATATGAATTGCTCATTACGCCATGCCATATTAGGCATGGTGGACAGATCATCTGCTTGTCTTCATTTCTTGTGATCCAGAGAAAGAAAGGAAAAAACCCCCCAGGAAAGTTGAAAGTCTACAGAGGAGGGAATCAAATCAGGGACCTGCCACTACACCCATGGCCTGGCCACTGTACACACAGAGACACAAACAGACTCGGGGGGGGGGGGGGGGGAAGAACTGCTCCGGATTGGTGTGCATATAAATAAGCATATGAAGAATAAACCTGAGCCCTGACAGTGTTTTTTTCCAGTGGATGTCAGGTTTGTTTAAGAAATATGAATAAAGGGTGATATTGAAATGAGCAACATGTGTGGTCATGATGTAAAAATGACCCTGCCCAGTCCTGCCACAGAATGATGATGTCAGTTTTCGATACTACTGTACAAGACATGTGAAGGGTACAATGGAAAAACCAGTGATAACCATTTTTATCATTTTACAGGAGAGCAAATTTTAAGTTTGAAGAGTCCTACAAATAAAATGAGCGGAATTGAAACAGAAATCGGTCAAAATTCATTAGACCAATCATATTTCTTGCATTTAACACATAATCAGTTGTAAAATAATAATTAGTGAGAAAAAAGAGTTTAAAGTTTGCGTTTCCAAAATATGGATATCCCCTGTTTTTTTATTGTACCTGTGTAATATCTGTTATATATCATGCTATGTGAGGCACAATGGGATTTTTTTATGTTTCATTTCTGTCTTCACTCAAAAAGCAAAGTGAAGTTTTACTAGAATGATGGTTGAAACTGTTTTGCTCTGTTTATTTTTGACATTTTATTTTTTGTCAGCTTGTCATTTTTATTGCTTTTATTTCTTGGTTGTTTTTGTTGTCTTTGTTTGTTACTTCTGCTTGTTTTTTTTCATGCTTGTTGTTCTGTTTTGTCTTATTTATTTTTCAGAAATTTGTCTTTTGCTTAGCAACCGGTATTTGCTACTAGTTGAAAAATGAAACTCACACAGCCTGCACACATAATACCACAAACAAGAAGAGAAAAAGCAAAACTATGGGTGAAAACTATGGGTGAGTAGAAAAAGAAACCCCCACTGTAAAAATTGCCAAATGTACTCACAAACTGTTTCTTCTTATCAGCTGTCAATTTATCCAATTCACTTTTGCCTGCTGCAATTTCCTCCTCACTGTAGGTAAAGTCGCGCACCATAAATCTGGTGGGAAGATTGAAACAGAATGAATAAATGAATAAATCCAATACAACAAATGATAAAAAAATGTTCAGGCGGGGGAGATTTAAGACAATATTAGAAAAAATAAAACTGTAAGGGGAATGATAACCTTAATATCTAGAGAGGGCCACATATTGAAAAGAAAAAAAAGAAGAGATTATAATTGCCTTTTTCTTTTGATTGTAAAAATAATTACGGCTAATTTGTGCAGCCTTTAAGCCTGTTGCCCATGACAGGCGCTGGGCAGGACTACAAGAGTAGTAAGAATAAAGGAGGATCATCAATGATCTCGGTAACTCATATCAAGTACAGTCCCAATCTTACAGCCTACACTCACAGCATTATTATTAGATGATGGGTATGATAAAAAATCATTAAAAAAAAAAACCAAAAAAACAACAACAACAAAAAACAAAACAAAAAACCCTGATAAACTCTATTTCAATACATAATAAAAAAAAAAAAAGAAAGATATTTCCATAACTTACTTGTTTTCTCTGCAGTTTTTCTTAAAGGTATCAACGACAAGCTTGAAGAGGGTCACTGTCACCAGAATGTGTTCCGAATCTTCAAACACCAACCTGTGTGATGAAATAAATCCTTTAGAAAACATTTTAGCCCATCCATTTGGTTTTCTTCAGTCTCTCTTACTGCTTTGACAAAAATCAACAGAAATAATTTTCAGGTTTATGGTTTTTGCTTCTAATCTGTTGCCAAGCGGCAAGTTTTAGAGAGAGTTTAGGGAGACATAATCATCATAACAAGAGACAACCAAAGCACAGTGGAATCCGGATAAAGTCAACACCCTGGGGCCGGAAATAGTGTTGACTTTAAGCAAGGTTGACTTTATCAATTTGCAAGGATAATGTAAACCCTTGAATGAAAAATATGTAGTTGGATCACCGTACATTTTTGGCCCTTGTTGCTTTCATTGGTGTTTTTTTTAATTTTTTTGGAAGTCATTTATGTGTGCGTGTGTTACGTGCTTAACATAGTTGGTAATTTTCCCCGGATATTGTGAAATTTAACTAAATGTGCGGGGGTTTTTGTGGTGTTGTTTTTTTTTGGGTTTGTTTTTTTTTGGGGGGGGGGGGTTGTTTTAACAAGAGGGGTAACACCATGACTAAACGAGCAGCGCAATGAGAAATAGAAAGCAATTCGCCTTGCTGAGCTAATACTACCGGAGAGGGAGTGAGCAGTCCCTGTGGTGGTAACAAAGCTAATTCTAGGCAAATTATTTTGGTATATGTGTGATGCTAAGGTAGACACAGTTGAAGGGTCAGGTGGGTGGGTACTTAGCATGGCCAGGACTGAGAGGCAAAACAAACATGTCGAATTGGTCATAGACAATGGGTTGTTCATGAAGAAGTGGAATGTGCTTGCTTCACGCACCTCTGTTCCGCTGATTTTACCCCTATCCCTCCCACCCATCCGGCTTAGTCGCATTGTTGTGGCACTTTAAGTGACCAAGTGGTGTTTGAATGACCTCACCTTCAATCTGTGTTATGCTGAGTGGTTGAAAATGAAGAGAGGCGAGTGAAACATCCTCTTACTCTTAATTTTATTACCCTTTGGCAAGGATTTACCACCCCATTCTGTCACAGAGTGTTGACTTCAAGTGAGTTTCACGCCCAGGTCGGTCGTTGACTTCATCAGAAACTAAAATACTAAAATAAAGAAGAAGAAAAAAAAACCCGGGACCGCTGCCATATGTTGACTTAAAGCGAGAGTTGACTTGAAGCGAGGTGTCTTTATCCGGATTCCACTGTAACTGAAATTATGAACTTTTTATCTTTATTCATTAGCACTCTTTAAAAAAAATTAAAAAAAAAAAAAATTTGAGATTTGGCACAAAAATCAGATGTGACTTAGAATACATGCTTTTGTCTTTCACATCACACTGCTATATATGACTTCATCCACTGAAGCAGTTGAACTCTTTCCAAACAGGATCTTTTTTTCTTTCCCATAGACCGAACTTTCCTACTTTGCTTCATTCAATCTCTTTTATTCTTAGATGATTGATTAGTTAAAAAGTAAAACTGATGATTATACCAAACAAATAGTGACTATTCAATTGCGTCAGAATATCGGTATGTGTCTGGAAAAGATGGAAGAATAGCACTATTGTATCAGTATAAATCCGGAAAGAGCTAAACGGGCATTTTAAATATTAGTTCACATTCACTTTTCCAAGCCACTACTACTACAAACTATTGAACGCATCACCAAAGTACTTCTGTGATACTTTCACACAATTTCCTGTCTTTTTTTTCTGCAACCATTATTAGTGCTAAGGAGTTGAAAGGATAGGGTGTTCACAACTGATTGGTAAAATTTGATAATCAGACTAATTTGAATATAAAGAAAATAGATTATTCTTTAGACTGTAGACTGTGTGGACTACTTAAAAGGAGGAGGCTCCCGTGTGTGTATGTGCATAAGGGTTGTTTGTATTTTTTCCTTTACTTTTCAATTCAGATTTTGTTTTTGTTTTAACAAAGGAATATTTTTTTAACCTAACTACTGAAATAAATTTTTGTTAAACCCACATCCACTGGTCTTTTACAACTAGTTATGAAAATAATGTCTGTTGATTTAAATAAGCATGCTTGCCTTGAAGACCTTGGGACGACCTTCTCAGACAGGTTTTCATAGGACTTCCACCAGTCATCAGCAATCAGCCTGGGCAAAGGCAGCACACAGTGAAATCAAAACCATTAGGAAAATCATCACAAAACAATAATACAGAAGAATTCAAAGCAGCTGGCCTCTGTATATTATTGGTATCTCCTTTTTCTATCTAAAAAAAAAAAAAAAAAACAAAAAACAAAACAAAAAATATATTTAGAAGAAGAGATTTTAATTTTTATACATTTGCTCACTCAAAATGGATAAAACTGATTCACCTTGTTGGTGGATAATTCCTGAAAAGACGAATGAAGCATATTATTCTCATCATACTTGTAATAAGTTTGCCAATGAATGTAATGTAACTTATAACCTAATCTAAATCACTGTAGAATTAATATCATTCCCTACAATAGTCAAATCCATTTCCTCTTACTTGGGGACGATCACTACGAGTGTGGTCAGATATTCAGAGTCAAGAACAAAATCGTCTTTCTTCACAAGGTCTGCAATGTTCCTGGTGAGAAGGCTTCCACTGCAAATGCAAACAAGGACAAAAATGGTTGAAGTTGTTATTGGCAATACAAACCAAATGACTTTTACCCTCTGCAAGTTTAACAATAACACCCTGAGGTAAATCAGTTACAGCTTAAGATAGAGTAATACCCCTTATGTATTATTCATTACGCCACACAAGTTTAGGCACCGTGGACTGATCATCCGCCTGTCTTCATTTCTTGTGATCCAGAATTTTTCCCAGCCCCAACACACTAAGGTGGTGGTATGAAGGGAAAAGGATAACAAAAAACAAAAAAAAAACAAAAACAAAAACAAAGTTTAACAAAAAATACTAAAATACTAAATATGCCAAAGACAAGCATAGGACATCTGGCCCATCAAGGCCAGCTCCAAGGCAGGCTGAGAAAACAACTGTTAAATCTTTTGATTTGATGAACTGGTAGCTCAATTAGTATGGTATAAACCCATCCTTTTAATCACGCCCCCCCCCCCCCCCACTTTCATTCAAGACCCCAGAATTACCCAACCTAGATAAAAAGAAGACAAAAATCCTTTCCCTTGACAAAGATAACCTCAAAATTAAAGAGACAAATTAATACTACAGAGTGACAAAGTAGATCAGATCATACAAAATAAAAAAAAAATATCAACCATGATTCAGATTATTCGGCACTTACGTTGATTTACGTTCAAGCTGCTGTAGATTGCCTTTCAAATTGTTGTACGCATTGTATCGGGTCTTCAACTCATTTTCCACATGTGCCATTTCCTGTCAATACATAAACAAGAGTCAAGTAATGCCAGGCAACAGACCAAAACTGCAAGCATGACAGGCCTTCTTTGTCTTATAAATGAGGATAAAAATATACATAGACATATATATAGACCTCGTCTACAACATTTTAAGGACTTATTTTTGGTTTAGTGCCTTAACTAAAGGAATATTTAAATAAATTCAGAAAACTCTACTGATTTTGTCTACTCAAGAACTTGTGATGAGTTGCTAGACAGTCCACAGTAGTTATATTTGACAGTCGAGTTCAGCTCCCGTAGACTGATCGGGTATGTGACATGAAACGCTGTACAATTGCTGTAACAAGAGTGTTTGGGAAAGAAGAAACACATTACGGTTGCCATAAGTAGACTAGTCAGGTGAAACAAATCATATTACCAATTAGCGCCTTGATCTAGTTGAACTCTTTTCACACGGAAAACAATTTATCGCTCTTGCTATCCTTTCTAACCATTACAAAAAGAAAAAAGGCAAACAAAATCTGATTGACACATAAACTCATACGCTAGGAAAAAAACAATTTCTTTTTAAATTTGGGGGGTATGACTTATGGTCAGAGCGAGTGGCTTAGAGTTCGAGAATTACCATAAGTTTAAATTTTGTGACAAAAAATTGAGAAGTTTAGCCATCCTATTCAACTTTCTTTTACGATAGACCTGCACACATAAAACACACACTTTTAAAGTGACTTCAACCTAATGGATTACCAAACCAAAATTAATCAAAAATAATAAAAAGAAAAAGTCTCACTTTGGACATAATATCTGCAATATTTCTTGGTGACTGTTTGGGAGGGTATCTAGAGGTGCTCCACACAAATTTCTGAAGGTAGACTTGAGCAGGGTCTGGAAATTTAAGAGAACAGAAAGATAAAGATAAAAATAAAAGACAAGATAAAACTCCATTTATTTATCTCATAGGGGACACTGAGCAAATGAGTAAGATATCAACAATGGTAGGGTATAGGGAAGGCTGTAAGAGTAAACAACAATGAATGATAAGGCATGAGCATATAAAAAATAGTGTGTGAATCAGTACTGGAAATATAGATGACTATAAAAGAAAATTGTGTAGGTACGGTACCAAGATAAGACAAAGACATAAAAAGAAAGGAAAAAAACCCGGAAGGTTGGAAGTTTTCCAAAGAGGGAATCCCATCCAGGGCCCACCTTACCCAGCCCCGTAGAGACTGCCAGAATGGCAAACTTGACCACTGAGCCACAACCATCTGCTACAGAACTTGGAAAGGCCTTGTAACCAAAACAAACAGGCAGTGAGTTATGTCTTTGGTGTTTCCTGTTGCTGTTGGTCACAGGCCCAAAATGTCTTTGCTGAGGATGGAGCTGACCATGGAGAAATGCACTGCCACAAGTCAAAACTTAAGCTTTACTTTTTAAAGTTTGCATAATATGAAAACATTCTAAGAATAATATGAAATCAAATCCATACAAAAAAACGGCCAGTGGTAAATCAGCCCATTGGTCTTTCTCAATGAGCAGATACCACCAAGGAAACAGCAATTATTGTTTGATTTAAAATAGAGTAATACTCCACTAATGTATTACTCACTATGCCCTGCATGATTAGGCACGGTGTGACTGATCATCTGCCTGTCTTCACTTCTTGTGATTCAGAGTTTTTCCTAGTTTGTTGGAGCTGTTTGATATCTTCATTCTTATTTTCAACTGCTTCAAGAACATGTACACTATAAACAGATGAAATTCACCTACATTCTCCTACAGTAAGATTGTCTGAAAGGTTTCCTTTAGCTGATGTTTCCAGGACGTCTTCCAGGGTTGATGCTACTTTACGAACAACACTGAAACAACAACAAAAATGATGAAATGAGCTTCAACAATTAACAGAGTCATTATTTCCCTCAGTTAATTTGGAGATTGATGCAGTGGAGAAATCTTTATCCACAGCAAAAAGCAGAAGTTTAATTTCAACAACATGGTAGATACCTACAAATTTAAACAAAATGAAACAAAATTTCCAAGACAACTTTCAAATACTTGTTATTTTTGTTTGTTGAGTTAAATTACATTTACCTAGCCTTAATAATAGGCAAATAAAGAGAAAACATACTCAATGAAGAGCAAATTTTGTAGCGCGGACTGTTATGTCAAAAGCAGGACAGCTACACCTACAAATAATAATATTAACAATAATAATAGTAAATAGCATTTATTTTGTGCATTTCCACCTGAGTGCTCCATGAGCTTTACAATACCATTACATCCCTGGCAGACAACTAACATATAACATGTATGATAAGACAAGTCGCCTCTGAAGCGTGTTACAATTTTTTTGACAAAGGGACAACATAGTCTACAACCAAGGTGACCTACAAGGTAAGTTTGGTAAAGTGCCTTACCCAAGGACACAACATGATAGTACCAGCAGGAACAGAACCCACGCTCTTCAACATGGAAGTCCAAAGTCTTACCACTTAATCCACTGTGCTTGTGTAAGGATTGATTTGGAATTTTGCCTGGACAGTGGCCTTGTGGCATATTCTTTTTGATTTCCAACAGCCAAGGGTTATTTAAATTATAATAATAAATAGCTTTTATATAGCGCCTAACCACGACTAGATCTTACTCTATGCGCTTTACAGGGGCAAGAGATCATTTGTATAGCACCTTATTTGCCGAAGCCTCAAGGCACTTCACAATACCATATCCCTGGCAGAAGACATACATACAACATATATGACGTTACAAGTCGCCTGTTAGGCATGTTACAATTTTTTTGGACAGAGAGACAGCGTTGTCTACAACCAGGGGGACCTCCTAACTTTACATCCATCTCCGATAGAATGAGGTAAATTTGGTAAAGTACCTTACCTAAGGACACAACACCATGGCGCTGGTGAGGATCAAACCCACGCTCTTCGGCATGGAAGCCAAACTCTTTACCAGTTGAGCCGCAGTGCCCGTGTAGGGATTAATTTGGAATTTTGCCCGGACAGCGGCCTTTCGGCCTACTCTTTTCGATTTTAAACTGCCAAGGGTTCTCCTAGTTTTTTGTCTGTCTCTGATAGGACTAGATGCTCGATCCAACCCACTTAGGACCAGGGAGTGGCTTCCAACCAGAAAAATGGCCTGTCATTTTTGCTTTTCATGGGACTCGAACACGCTGCTTTTCAATTTGAGAGGTTTCTGTATCTCTATGCCACCATGGAGTGACAACTGACCAGAATTGACCATTCATGGGACTCCAACACAAGACCTTTCGCTTCAGAGGCAAGCACCATACTTCTCTGCCACATACGCCCCCAAGAACATGAAAATCTACCTAGACAAGGAGATGCCCGATGGATTATATGAAATGCTTGAAGGAAGACAAGATTTTGAAGAAGTAAAAAATGTTCAAAACCCGAGCCATTCTCATACCCTTCTGTGATGGTGTCAAGCTTGGCAAGATCATCTGATAGAGCAACCAGCACATCCAGAGTTCCAACCTGTGACAAAGTCAGAAAAATGAGAATGTTCAAAGCATATTATGAAGAATAAAGAGGGACTAGGCACAGAAAATAGATGACAAAGAAAGAAATTGGTGAGGTATAGTGTCAAGAGGTGGCAAAGGCGTAGAGAGAAAAGGAAAATATTACATTTAAAAAGACAAGACTATGGTTAGATTTCAAGGCCTCACTACCTTTAATTCTGGAATGACAAATTTGAAGTTCTCTGACAGTTTTTCGCTGCCAGTGCTAGTGGCCTGGTTGAGGCGATCGAATGTGCTGGGAGGGTTCTTCTCCCCTGGAGCAGAGATGATCCAGTATTCCATGGCCTTGATCTTGACTTCCACAGGGAAAATCTGAGGAGAGGTGACAATCAAAGTGCGGGCATGAACTTTACTGCAGTCTTCCATCTCTATTTCTTTTAAGTCTTGATAAGAAAGGATGCGGTTATTGATACAATAGTACAAATAACCAGTATTTGTAAAATTACATTTTTCCATCATCTCCTTTCCTCTGCCATTTCTCCCTCCAAAGAAGGAGAAGACAAAATTGAGGGAGCGCGCCGCTTGTTGCGGCAGGCACAGAGTGGAAGTTTTTTGGCACAATATTGTATGAGTATACCATAACCGCTAGTCAAACAATCATTGTGCAATGATCATCTACTGGCAATGGCTATTCCTACAATAGTTTTGGACGAAAAACACAGTTGAAGTGGAATGGAGGAAAATCATGAATAAAAAGACAATTGAAGAGAAAGAAAAGACAAAGCTGCTTAGGCACAGAGCCGTAGTGTGTGCACTATGCAAATGACTGCCCAAACAATCATGGAACTTGCCAAGGTAGCCTTTATCAGTCACTAGGAATGCAAAGCTTTTCCCCATAAAAAGTAAGATAAAAGGGACACATTTTCATTTGATAATCTGATATGTTGGGAAAAAAAAAAAAATTAAACCCAGCAAGGGATTGAATCTGTATCACTCTGATTGCAATGCTAACACATTTGCGCTTCAACCACAGAGGCGTTGACATGAAAGACATGCAGTACATATATATTCCCGTGTAATTTTCCTTCTATGAATGAATTGAGTAAGATAGGAACCGATGCTGTACCACTTTATTGTAGTTAAAAATTGACAGGATCAACTTTGTTTTCTTACTCATTTATTCTTGCAGTCACACAGAAACACAGACTGTGTGAATTGAGAAGCTAAGCACTGTACAAAATTGTACGAATAACCACTCCGATAAGAAAAGTAAGCAATGAAAAGTTAAAAACCCTCTATCAGACTGCTGAGGAGAAAATGCACTCTGCTCTATTGCTGATGAAAAAAATTTGTTTGGAATGACATAGATTTTACCATTCATGCACTGCCATTATCCAAAAGAGATGAATTTTCTAAAATTGGAAAGCGAATATGGACAGCCCAGTAAAAACGCAGCACACCTCTGAGCTTTATAAGCAAGTAGATAAAAGGACACATTTAGTGAAGAATTCCTTGCCTCAAAATCATCTCTGCACACTGGATGATAATAAACAGAAAATAGCAAAGTTTATTATCATCAACTATTTAGACTAGATAGATAGCTTTTCTCCAGTGACAGCTCCTCCATTCATGCTCTGTGCACTAACAGATCTCCAAAGCTACTCACATCATGTAAGCTTCACATAAAAACTAGTGGAGGAGGAAACAAACATAAAAACAATTCCATAAGAATCTGATAGAAAACGAAGGAATTTTCAAATATCAATACCCTTACTGTATTATTATAATCACTCTTGCTTCAGTTGCTTGACGTTGTTTTCCCTTTTCACGTGATACCGGAAGTTAATGTTGACAGAAGTAGAAGAAAAAGACCCAGAATTATCTACCTTAGAAAGGTATTGATTATAATGAATGCTTGAGTATTGTAAAGAAAATACAATACAAAGAAGCCTATCAGTTATCGTCATAAATTTTTTTTCTCTAATATCATTTTATATTATACGCAAAAATCATGATCTGAGACTTTCATTTTATTGTGATGAGAGTAGTCTTCAGGGCTGATTCAACAGATGTGATAGAAGGCTGAGAAAAGGATTTTCACAAGTACTAGTAATCGCTTTTATTCACGGATATACTCTTCCTTTGATCTTGTGTATTGTATTGGCAGGCAACAGTGCACAGACAATCTTCTTGCCTTTAATTTTCCACATCATTGGGATATCTCATCGTGATCTTTGGAAATGAATGCGTTTTGCATTTCCCTTTTTCTCGTGTACATATTTGCTTTCTTTTCTTTCAATACCTTTTACTCATGTTGAAAATATTTTTTTTCAACTGAAATACTAAGACCTAAAAATCTAGGCAAGCTTCCTCAAGTCTAAGATATTCCATGAATGTAGGTCTTTGTCTGTCCTTAGAATGGACACTTTTCTGATTCTATTTAAAAGAATTCAAATCTAGAAATGTTCAAATTTAGGTTTTGATGCAATTTCTGGCTTTTATTACCTCAAAATCAAAGTGGTAGTAAACAATGAATGTCAATAATCATAATAGTAATAGTCCTGGAACAGTGCATTGAAAAGAGATATGAGAAAAGACCTCTGGGAAAAAGAAAGACATGAATGGTGTTCAGTTTCCCCAGGATTGATTCAAATGTGTTACTTAGATCACCACCTACTACAAAGCAGTCAACATAAAAGACAGTCTTTGGATTTTGTGTGTATATTGTTTTGTCTTATTCTGACTAGATTTATACATCTGGATATCTCTGTTCATTACTTACTTTTTCAGGTGAGATGGATTGATTGACAATCAAAGAGTGAATATGGGATGTGGTGGTTACAGCAAGATTAACAAGCCAGATGTCAATGGCGCCGTCTACAGGAAGATCACCAAAGAAGAGATTAGAGTTGTCATAGGGAACCAGGTCAAGCTGCATACAGATGGACCTGTTCTTATATTTGTCTATGGTAAATGGGCATCATATATCTTATTGAACTTATTACAATTAAACTATGTGTATGTTCATTTTTGTGTTTTATCTCTTGATCTTTTTCAAATAGCTCCTTTAGCTCAGTGTCCTAAAAGGACAGATGAGTTGAGTTAAGGGGTCCTCAGTGAGTTCTTCTACTTCCGTCTTTATATATATATATATATATATATATATATATATAATACTAAAGCTGTCATCTCACTTTTGTGTTGTGTCTCTGCTTTCTTGTTTGCATTTCATTTCAGTGATAATTTCCTTTTTCATGCCTTTTGGTACATCTGCAAAGTCAACAAGTTAGACATAGCAACTACTTTTGTACTCAAAGGGGTTAAAAGTATCCAGGGTTTTCCGGAACCATTATGCTGTTATAGATGGTGGCTGTTTTTCAATGTAGTTGGAACTAATGATATTCTTTAGTCATTTTAAATCATCTCTCTGTGATCTTGTTAAACGTTACTGCTCATTTTTATTTTCAGGTGGTCCAGGGTCCAAGAAAGGCAGGCTTATTTCAGAGCTAATCGAAGTTTTTGGTTTCACTTTTGTTAATGTGGAGAAAATCATGCTGCAAAGAATGACTGTGAATGGTAGCCAAGGATTAAAGGATGGTGCAGGGGATGTCTCTAAAAGCAACAATGAGGAAGACAACAAAGAGGCAACGGCTCAGGGAGATGACAGTGTTACTGCTAACAGGAAGGAATCACTGCAGGAACTGAAAAGAGTCATAGAGGTACTGAAGATTTCTTTGGCTCTTCAGTAATATTGAATTATCCCTTCCTTTCCTCCCCTATTGAAAATTAACAGTAAATAGTATAGGTACAGTGCTGACGTGAGCGAAAGCCATAGAAAGAATGGAAAAGACAGGAAGTCATCAGATTAGGGAATCGAACTCCGGGCCTATCAACTGAGCTATCCAATACACGTTGGCACTGTGCTTATACTTTTGTCTGTTTATTTTCATCTATTTCAAGTGCCAGCTCCTCTATTCTTTGTTTCCTCCCTTACTGACATTCATGAGTTGCTGGTCTGAAGTTGTTTTTATTTAAATTTTGCACTCTGATTCTGATGTTTTGACACAGCGTGCAACCACCATGTAACTGTTACGATTTGACCCACTGGGCACTTTGAAATTGGAAAAAAAAAAAATTGGACTTAAAGGCTTTAAATACATAGAGAGCTGGTGCACAGTATCGTAACAAAGCATTGGTGCAGGCTACTTATTGGCTTCATAGTTGATGGGTATCGAGGAATGCTGAGAGTTGGCTGGCTTGTACTCAGTAGTCAATGGATCCGTTATCAGGTACTGAATACTGATTACAGCAGTTCCATTTTTCTTCCGAATTCCCTATGATTTTTTTTTTTTTCTTTCCCTGTCTTCAATTGGTGATTACGCTAATGTGGAAACCCGTGGACCTAACTTGTGATCCTATTAGTTCAGCGGTCAGTTCTTTGCCGTGCGTAATGTTTCACCGTGCCCATGCTCTCGCTGTGAAGGGAGTGTCCCACAGAGACAAAATCAGAGCTCTTTTACGGGTGAAAACTATAATCATATTTATATACTACATGGAGATACTCTTACTCACTATTATACTATAACTCTTCCCGTAATAACAAACCATGGAATATGCTGTCAAATTTGACTTGTTCTTCCTATGAGCAATTTAAGACCCGTCTTACTCTTAGCTTTCAAGTTATCGTGTGTTTCATCTTTAGTATGTCGACTGAGACAGAGGTACTTGGACCTTTAAGTTTTTGGGGCTGTCTTTCTTTATTTGTTGTATTTTGTCCTTTTTTTTTGGGGGGGGGGGTGCATTTGTTTGTTCTCTCACCTATATTGTTGCTCTTGTTTGTTTGGTTCTTATTTAGACGACTTAGATTTTGTTTTCAGAAGAAAATTTAGCCAATTTTCTGGACTGAAGATTGGGTTGTTGTTTTTTTTCGGGGGAGGGGGGGGGAGAGTTGGTGAAAGTGGCCATAGTAACTTCCTCCTTGCTGTACAGTAAGCAGTGTATAAGTATCAAGCTTTAGTCCCGGTAGACTGTAGAAAGGGATTGGGATGAGGAACGGCAACTTCTAGAGAAATAGGGTTATTACTCTATCTTAATCCAAACAATATTGGTTAGATCTGCTCGTTGATAAAGACCAATGAGCCAATTTACCACAGGGCAACAGTAATTGTCAGTAGAAATGATGTTTTGTTGCTGGACTGAAAAAGTTAATTTTAACTTAATGTCAATGTGGTTTGTTTTTTTGTTTTTTTTGTTTCAAAAAATTATTTAAAATCTCATGTGTTTTATTTAGGATAGCTACTGTTTTAATATTGAAATAATTCAAGGATTATATTTATTTCGCTGCCTTTCCTTTGGCAGGATGACCCAACTTCAGTGTCGCTTCGGTTAATCTTGCAAGAAGTTGTGTCAGAAGTGGAGAAAAATCCCAAAGGTCACTTCCTAGTGGACATGATGCCCAACCTGAAGTACATCATTCGCACAGCAAATTTTTCCAGTGACTGCCCCAGCATCATGGCCGAGTTTGAATCCAAGGTGAGCATTCACTGTACATGAGTTTGCTAAAAAAAAAAAGCTGCCATATTTTGCATTCTGATTGGTTGAAATTGTATCTGTTTATACAAAATAAATCATTCCTTATTGTACGCACTGAGGAAATGAGTGGTAACAATAGGCTGTTTTTCAGAACAAATATATATCTTTATTCTCAAATGCAAAAAAAGGAATAGTGCAAAATACCCCAAACGCTTTGAGTATCACATAGTTATCAAGCTTTCTCATGTAGGGTTGCACTGTGTTATGATCAGCTATCTACATTAAATAGTTGCTACCAAATGCAAGCTCTTTGATGACGTTTTGTTTGCATTGTATACATCTTGCTACTCTCAAGGTTCTGCTATTTGAGTTTTGTATTCCAGCCAGTTTAAGCTATAACTTTTTTCCTGATATCAAATTCAATTCAGCTGTGATTTTCCACCGTATTTTTCAGCTACCTATCTCCTTCAGTTTGTATTTCTCGCTCAATATGGGACCGAAAAAGTCCAGTAAAGAAGAGAAAGTGGAACAGCAAGAGGTGAAGGAAGAGAAAGAGGATGAATCTCAGGGCTTTCAGTCCGATGAAATTGACAAGTCCAGAACAAAGGTAACCTTTTTTACAGTCCATATTTGTACAGGGTGTCCATTAAGTCTCTTTACCATTATACAATAAATTGAAAAGGCAATTGATAAGATGTTTAGTTCACATTTATTCAGTGTTTCTGCATTTAGTAAAGTTTTTTTTCATTTTTTCCAATACAGTTGTACATGGGTACCATTACAGGCATGGAACACATCAAGAACTTACTTCATTTCTTGGTTGTGCACTGTAGCATAGCCTCATCAATTATGTCGATGGCATCAGTAATCCTTTGCTTTACAATTATATCCTTAGTCTTTGTTAGATGCAAAATATTTTTAACTCTAGACCTGGAACCAAATATTTGCACACCAACTGCGCAGCACATGTCTTTAACCTGAGACCTGCTGGAACTGAATCATTTTAGGCAACACCCTCCTTTGTCTGCCATCCTTGTCATGCAGGAACAGAAGAATCGCGTGAGAGCTGGTGTGTGGGGATAGGCCATGTTGCAGGGTTGTTTATAGCTAAAACTAAAACACTACACAGCCCCTAACATCATCTGTGTCTATTTTTATGATTTAGCCAATGATATCTATTATAAATTTTCCGACTGTCCATCTGTCTATGAGTCTGTGTGTTACCAAACTTCTCCACCCAGAGACACTTGATTTTGACAAATAAGATGTTGAATCAAAGCCCTCACTCCGAGGAATGTCTATGGGGAATTGTATAGTAATTAAAATAGGGATAACTTCACAAATCGATATTTTCCATTTTAGTAGGGCAAAGAGGTAATTTTTTTAATCGCGACACCTCGCTTGCACCTATGTTGGTGACAGCCATTTCGGGCTTTGGTTTGCATTGTCACATTCGAGGGGAGCGGTGGAACTGTTCCTGCTTACCTGTTTTCTGTTTCTTGTCATGGAAATAAAATGAAAAAAGAATAGAGCACTCCGGAGGACAGGTGCGATATTATTACCGAATGGGTGGTGATGGATAGAAGACATCGGGATTTTCACTGCTGAGCAATCTTCGCAAATAAGGTCTCATATCAAAGCTCTCACTTCGAGGAATGTCTATGGGGAATTTCATATTATTAAGAAATGGATAACTTTACAAATAATTTTTTTTTTCATATTGGTAGTAATAGTAAGGCAGAGAGACAATGAATGAGACAATGCTATCACAGTTGTTGGTGACACAGTTTTTCATCTTTTGTGGCCCATGACAAATGAGTACCAGAACTCTTGACTAATCACAATGAGAGTGGCAGTTTTTTCAGTATTTGTCTACTTTTGTTATCAATGCAACTTTTCATGGCCTTTGTTAGAGAGAAACATTATCATGCCCCCTGTAGTTTGCTTTTTGTCATTTTTTGTTTTTTTACTAATAAAAATTCCCCAGTAGCCACTGAAACGTGTAAACCACAGTGGGAGGGAGATATCACCTACCTCCTTACAAAATTACCTTAATTCTCTCTGTGCTTGGAGGTGCATAAAGCTTGGACATCAGACTTCCATTCTGACCCCCACGTTGTCCACCCTGCCCCATTTCTTTCCATTTCTACTATCCCCCACCAGGTAGTTTTTGGGCGGCCTCTTTTCCTCATGCCTTCTGGAGCCCATCCAAGGGTTATAGTCGTCTGCATTCCTACTAGTTCTCAGCACATGACCACTCCAGTACCATCTCTGTCTCCTCACCTCCTGACTTATCTTTTCTTATCCTGCCATTTCAAGTGTGGTCTTATTTGGTATATGTGCTTTTGCCACTGTAACCTGCAAATTTTTCTCAAACTTTTGGTCTGGACACACTATTTAATTTTGGTATGTGTCAACGGTCAACTTTTTCAACCCAAAGTTCTTGTTTCCAATATGATCATCATACATGTAATTCACTTTGTCTGAAAAATTACTGTGTGTTTTTTTTTGTTTTGTTGTCCTTATCCCTTCATACCGCTCAGCAGTGTCGGGACACTCTGGATCACTAGAAATGAAGACAGGCAGATGATCAGTCCACTGTGCCTAATTTTGCCTGGCGTAATGAGTAATATATAAGGGGTATTACTCTATCTTAAGCTAAAAAATATTTGCTATTGCCTTTGGTGGTATCTGCTCATTGAGGAAGACCAATGAGCCAATTTACCACTGGGTGTAAAGTGCTATGTGAGGAAAGGAAATAATGATAGTTATCACTGGAAATAATGTTTAATGACTTGCAAAATTTTCTTCTCTTCTCAATTCTATGTATTGAGTGTTTTATTGCCACTTTCTGCTTTTGTCCAGAGAAGAGCGTCTATGTTTGAAAACAGTGTCCGCTGCTTTTTAGACTACTTCCAAGAATCAGAACGGCTGGTGTCTGTTGATGTGTCTTCCCGTAACATGGATTCCATCACTAGCCGTGTGTGTGAGGTGTTTAGTCAACTGGACCTGTACAACCAGAAACTTGTCAACACTGTCTTAATTTTCATTTTTGGTAAGACTATGAATTGGTGTGTTTATTTCATTGGTCTAGCTTAAAAAGTCATTTCATGTATTTTATTACTTACATGGTACCAATTTTCCACATAACTGCAGAATTCCACCTTTCAGGTCACTTCCAATATCCTGCCATCGCTGTGAGTTGTAAGCCTGGCAACTCTGCAATACTTTTATTAAAGTTGGTTTTTTTTTCAGGGTGGAAAATGGAAATATTTGACTGTGTGAAGCAATGACATAAAAGTTGATATCTATCATGCATTTTTGCCTGCTCAGATGTGTCAAGGCCTGTAAGATGGCCTTGGTTGTGCTTTATTATTGAGATTATAGTGCTTTGTGTGCTCATTGAATCAGGGGGGAATGTGACAGAAATAATCTCTAGCATAAAAAATAAATGGAATTGATCTTGGACAGAGCAACAAGATGAAGAGAGAAAAAAATATGAATATGAATTTAATAAAAGTAAAACACCACAACAAAACGTACAGAGACAGGTCAAATATATATATTGGTTTAAAACACAGAAGTAATGGCGGGGAGCAGACACCTTGAATCAAAGATTGTGAAAATAGTAATTGCATGAATACGGTGTCGAGAGGAGAACAAG
>JBCIKM010408315.1:0-10708 GCA_039654465.1 Melibe viridis
TCTCTCTCTCTCTCTCTCTCTCTCTCTCTCTCTCTCTCTCTCTCTCTCTCTCTTTCTCTTTCTCTCTCTCTCTCTCACTATCTCTTTCTTTCTCTCTCTCTCTCTCTCTTTCTCTCCCTCTCTCTCTCTTCTCTCTCTCTATCTCTTTCTCTCTCTCTCTCTCTCTTTCTTTCTCTCTCTCTCTCTCTTTCTCTCCCTCTCTCTCTCCCTCCATCCATCCCTCTCTCTTTCTCTCTCTCTCTCTCTCTCCATCTCCCTCCCCCTCCCTCCCTGTTCTCTTTCTCTTCTCCCTCCCTCCCTGTTCTCTTTCTTTTCTCCCTCCCTCCCTCCCTGTTCTCTTTCTCTTCTCCCTCCCTCTTGTCTTTCTTTTCTCCCTCCCTCCCTGTTCTCTCTCTCTTCTCCCTCCCTCTTGTCTTTCTTTTCTCCCTCCCTCTTGTCTTTCTTTTCTCCCTTCCTCCCTGTTCTCTTTCTCTTCTCCATCCCTCCCTCTTGTCTTTCTTTTCTCCCTCCCTCCCTGTTCTCTTTCTGTTCTCTTTTTTCATCCCATCCTTCATTTTCAAAGCTGCTCTTGCTTACTGAGAAATGCACACCCTTACAGGCTTTTAAACATTGTTTCACTGGCGTATTCATACACAAGACTTAAATCCAGTGTTGACGTCCATCAGCTTGAAGCCAGAAACTTGACTTTGACACTGTATCATGCCACATGTTATGTTCGATGCAGTGACTGTTTCACCAAATACAAACATCTTGTATAAATTTCTATGCGGCCCTGCTCTGCTCTTGTTAATTCAAGTTAGCAGCTCTAGCAAGTTGACAAAGAATTTCCGTAATTTGACTAGGTTTAATGTGCTAATTTCACAGGATGGAAATAGCTGTTTAGCCTGACCTCTCTTGTTTAACAAACCTTGCTGAGAAGTCTGTTACATCTGTGTTTTAAGGGGAAAAGAATTTAAGAAGGGAATAGTGTAGAGGAATAACAATCTTTCAATTTGATGCTTTTGAAAGTATGAAAAAAATTATTAGGAATCTGATTACTGAAAGGAAAATGCACATCAACAATATCTATTTCAAATTCCAAGGCTTTGAGTTTGATCATTTTTGTTAAATGAGGACTCAAGTGAAAATTATGCCCAAATACATTGCAGATGGCAGTATTTTAATTTGAAAGGCTTTGAGTTTGATCATTTTTGTATTCCTAAACTGAGGTATCAAATGAAAACTATGTACAAGTGATCTATGTACCTCCCTCATCTTGTAAATTTTTTGTAGGACAGAACTGAAGCATTGTTCATAAAGGTTCTCTTGTAGTTGTAATAAAATCAAAGCAATGTAAGCGTGGTTGATCAACGGGTCTAGTAGGGTGAAATTGCAAGATATGAGTCATTATAAAACCTAAGCCTTTTTGTTTATATCATGTCTAGAGTTAATCTTGGTTTGCATCTGATATGACAAATTCCTCAATATTATAACCCAATCAATTTCCCTCTTGTTAATGAAACAAATTATCTGTATTACCCAATTCTCCATATCAAGGCCGAGGCACTCCATAGTCAATGGCACTGAGGCTAAAGATGATGATGGAAAAAGAAAAAAAGAAAAAAAAAAGTTAACTGCTGAAAGAATAAGAAGAAAAAAATGGTAGGGAAGAAAAGAAGCATTTTATAACTTCAGTCATAATATTTAATTCCTGCCTTCAGTTTGGTGTGATTTTGTGCATCCGACTTTTTAGAACGCAGAAATAAGACATAACGATTTACATAATGAGTCCAATAGTGAACAAAATGGACACCTCTAAGCATTGTTTATCCTGGGGCAAAATGTCCCTTATAGAGGTAATGCTGGATACGAAATTATATGTCAAAACTTGTATTTCTTCTACCTTCAATGTATTTCATTTTGTTCTTTATTTTAATGACTTTTAAATGGCTTCCATCAGCCTTTTGTTCTGAATGATTCCCTTTTTTTGTTTTTGTTTGTTTGGGGGTTTTTTGGTATTATTTTCCTTATTGGTCACCATTGATGCCACCCTGCCTGCAGGCACATGTGCGGGCATCATTGACATCGGCACCACCTGGATGTCTGACCTGAAGGAAGGGGTGTGCATGGAGGCCTTCTGGTTCAACAAGGAGCAGTGCTGCTGGAGTGGCCCCAGCCTCAACGCCACCTCTCTCACCGAGGATAAATGTTCTGCCGTAAGTGGATTACAATCCTTACCAGGAGCTATGGCAAACAAAGAAAATGGTCTAGATGCAGTGCTGAGACAAAGTCGTAGAAAGGAAGGAAAGAAACTTGAAGGCTGGAAGTCGTCTGAGGGGGGAATTAAACCTGGAACCTGCAACGGCACTTATTGCTGTTGCCTGGCCACTGCCACTGATGTAGTGCCTTGATTGAATTGCACATAAATCAATATGCAGTACCTTGATTGCATTACACATAAATCAAGATAATGAGCATATCCTCCTACAGCTCATCAGGACTTGATGTGTTCTTGATGGGTTTTGCACACACACAGACGATAGTTTATGGGTTAAAATTTATGATGTCAACATAGTTTTTCTTCAATATAAACAACATCAAATTATTGCTAATGAACACAAAAGTGATTTAAAAAAAAATTCTACTGATATTTTAAAATGATGCTTGAGGAAAGTTTTAAAAAATTGACTTTTTTATTATGTAAAAGCTTTTTAGATACAGCATATCTGATTGAAAATTGACATTCAGTTTAGACAAATTTGGATCATGGACAATGCAAATTTGAAAACCATCTGTCAAGAAATAAAAGAGAAGTTATTTAGAAAAACCTGGGTTGTTTGTTTTTTTTCCAGTGGAACAGACTATAATCATTAGCAGTATTTTCAAAACATTCATTGTTCTCCTGATCATGGTATCTCTTCACTTTTGTTGTGATGCTCTTCACTGTAATTAGATTTTAATAGTTTTTTTTTTTTAATTTTTCAATGTTTGCTTACTATCTATCTTCTCAAAGTATCTTTTTAAAAAAAAAAACCCCAAAAAACAATCTTTTGTCCATCAATGTGATTGTGGCCAACATCCATTGAGACTGAACCCTTCTATATTTCAAAAGCCTGGGTAGTTAACCAGCACAATATATATAACTGGCCATTGCGCTTTCAATGAACTGTCACACTCTTAACTGTTCTCTCTACCTCTTGTATGCTTATCTCACATGAATATTTAATCTCTTATTCACTTCTGCAGGTGGTTGGTGGGAGTCCTTGGTGGGCTCATTAACTCATCTCTTATCTTTTAGACTAAAGCTATTGTCTTACTTTTTCCCTCTTTTCTATCCTGTTTTTGAAGTCTTGTTTGTGTTGCAGTGACCATCCCCGATTTCATGCCTTTTGGTACAGAATTGTAGTTGATACAAATGTGGTTTAAAGATCATTGGTCATCTTGAACAATCATGCTGTTATGGTTTGTGGCCATTGTTAATTTTTGTTAAATTGTAAATCAGCTCTCATAACCGTCATTATGCGTTTTGAGGGATAATCTTTATTCTTTTTTTTTCTGTGTGTAAATCATCCTTCTGCCATTTATGGCTTTAACTTTTTCTCACTCTTAACTAATTCTATTTTCTTACTTTCCCTCTAAGCTTAACTATGACCCTTATTTGTTGTGGGGCCCTGAAACCACCACAAGCAAATTAACAACAGATTGTTATCGTTTTTTAAAGTGTTATATTTGTTTGTGTTTGACCTGGTTCTTTCCGCTAGTGGTACGATTGGGGCAAGATCTTTCACATTGGCTCAGACGCTGGGGAGTTCACCATAGGCTACCTGTGCTTTGTGCTGTGGGCCCTGGTCTTTGGCATGCTGGCTGCCATGCTGGTGCGGGTCTTTGCTCCCTATGCTTGCGGCTCAGGTATTCCGGAGGTGAGTGAGCTGCTGCTACACGCTCAGTAAATAATTTAATTGCTGTCAATTTGTTATAGCGTACTGTTTGTTTATTGAATTCGGCTGTTTGTGATTGTGCCGTCAGTCTCGAGAGAGAGAGAGAGTATTTTTGCTGTAAATAACTTAATGTTGTTGATATTATTATTATTATTATTATTATTATTATTATTATTATTATTATTATCATTATCATCATAACCAGCTCAGGTCCAGTTCTGCGAACTTTGGCTTTTTTGCTGCATGGAGTCCAATTTTCCCCCTTTTATAAAAAGATGCTGAGGGAAACCATTGGGATTCTTAGTGGTGGTAAAACTATGTGGATTCGTTTCTTTGTCGAATTGAATGTTAAGAACTAAAATTAAACAGCACAATAAGGCTTTTCATGTTTCTTTGAGGCACACCTTTGGGATTTAAAAAACATAATTCATATTCTTTCATCTTGTTTTGAGGTCTAGTTTCAGACTCTTTGCCATTTAATGACATAGGGTCAGGTGATATAACGATGATTATAGCAAATTGGTATTGTGATTTGTCCCCTCCTTCCCAGTCGGCTTGGTGCTAGGTTGGAATCCTGGCTTGAGGAAAAGATTTTATTGTTTGCTCCTTTTCTGGCATTCTGGCTTCTATTCTTATTTTAGATTGACTATGAACACTTTTCCTGCCTAAAACATGTGTAAAAGGGTGCTTCACTCGAAACTCTTTCAACTACCTTTTTTGTATCATGTTGGAACAAAATTTAATCCATGTTGATATCATTAATCTCAGAATTTATTGCAGATTTTGTTGTGTTCTTTTCAATCATTTTGTAAAAAGTAATCTGAATGGAGGCCAAAGTCACATGTTCTCATTCTCTTATGTGTGAATTTTAATGGAAGGGAAAGATGTCCTTATTGTTTGACTCTGTTACGCCATCCTCTCTTCTAATAATGACTTGTGTAATGTGAGATGTTTAATGATGTTATTATAAAAAAATATGGCATTGTTTATTGATAATGCGTGTTGAAATTACATGGTTACATTATCTTGATATGATAATTAAGATGTCACGTATTTGTGCTTCATTTAACTTTTGGAAAATGTCCAAAGTTAATGAGTATTTTGAAACTGTCAGGGTTTTTTGGGGGTGTTGGCATCATAGCAGGTTTTGTAAGTATCTCAGCAGATTCTGTTGGCATAATAGTAGGTTCTGTAGGTTTTGTAAGCAGCTAAAAAAAATTGATGAACTGTTGATGTTATGTAGTACCACCGACTTAAATCTATCTTATAACTTATGCCTGAAAGTATGGATTTTGAAGGAGTAAAAAACTCTCAAACAACACTGCAATATGTTAGTATTAAACAACACCAAGTGGGGTTGGGTTTTGGGGTTGGGGGGGGGGGGGGGGTTCCTGGTTTTTTTTCTCACCTTTGTCAAAACCTTTTTCCCCCCCCCTCCCCCCTCCCCCCCCCTCCCCCCTTTTTTTTTTTATCAATTTTGTCAAAAATCTTTTATCAAGTCATTTATGTGTGATTTTTATCGGAAAAACAAAACGGGTCCCATGATAGCCATGATTGATGCCAAGCATCCATTCTAAAATATACCTCAACGATTGGCACATAAAAAAAATGTGCAACCATTGCTGTTTTAAAGATAAAGATAAAACCATATTTATACCACAAAAAGTGGCATAAATAAAGGATGTTGATAAGCTGTGATGTGCCATCCACAGGCCCGTGGTAGTGCTGATCCTCTGCAGATTAAAGTCATAACCGATGAATGAGATGGGGAATACAGAGGGCTTTATGGTTACAGCTGGATGTCCCAAATACCAGATGTCTCTCTGATTACACACTTTTACGATGCTGTATACATATCATGATGATCTGTTTAGGGTGTTTTGTTCCTTTTGTGTGTAAAGTTATCAAAGTCATCCAATGTCATTTGCACTTTTTTTTTGCACCACTCTGACTGATATTGTGACCCCTGTCAAAGATTGTAAAAGATTTCAGGACCAGTTAGATAATCATTCTTGCCTATGCAGAATGTGCTATTTTTCTCTAAGATAGGTTCCTTCCCTTGGATTGTTTAATTGTTGAAATAGCTCTGCTTGCACACTATAATGGTTTCTGGCATTGGGATGAGTAAATCAAAAACAGTTTTGCTCAATACACAAGAAACAAATGTAAAACATATGAAGGGCATCTGCCGAAACATGACACCTTGAATTCATTGGTTCAGAATATTGGAAAAAGCCTGTACTTGTACCTGTCACATGTTTCAACACTAAGAGTCCAATACTTATCTCTAGTGGGGGATGTGATTTTTCACAGAGACTTCTTTAATTACACCCTCGCCCTCGACTCATGCTGTCGATCTTTCAGAGTTTCCAATAAAGATTATCCGCATGCTTTCCTTATCACCAGATCAAAACCATTCTCAGCGGCTTCATCATCCGCGGCTATCTGGGCAAATGGACGCTGCTGATTAAGTCTGTGGGGATGATGCTGGCTGTGTCGGCCGGACTCAGCCTGGGGAAAGAGGGCCCCTTTGTCCACGTGGCATGTTGCTGCGGAAACATCTTCTCCTACCTTTTCCCAAAATACGGACGTAATGAAGCCAAGAAAAGAGAGGTTGGTATCCGTATAGTTGCTGTCAATCTATTTGGGTATCATTTTCATGTTATTGCACAACATTTTTTGTAAGTGGATGAAAAAATACAACATAGTAACCCAATGGTTTCTGTTGTTATCAGGCTAAAAGCTTTACATTATTATAATTATTACTATTGTGATAATGATGATGGTTATTGTTATTCTATCCATTGAAAACACTTTAATGTCATCACAAACAAAATTCTTTACCATCATGGTGATGATAATGAACAGCACTGATATAGATAGCACACTACCCCGTTTTGGAGAAAGAGCTGTAGGCTCTAAGCCATTTACAGCAGGAACCTTAGTATTCAGCCGCACAAAGCATCAATCATACAATCCTGCAATGATTGCCTTGATTTCCAGATTTTGTCGGCTGCCTCAGCTGCTGGTGTGAGTGTTGCCTTTGGTGCTCCCATTGGGGGCGTCTTGTTCAGCCTGGAGGAGGTAAGAGAAAACTTTAAACTAACCATGAATAGTCTGCATATAGCCATCTGTCCGTGATTGTCCAATATGTTTTACATATTGCAGCAAGGCCATCTGTCCATGATTGTCCCATACGTTTGATTTTGATTTGATACTCTTTTAAATATTATATATTATTGCTAGTGTTAGACTTTGCACATGAGGAAGAAATGCTGTTGCACTTTCTTTTTCTTTTTTACTTATTTTGATAATTATCCCTGATATTGCATGGTTTGCAAGCCCCACTTATGTTATTCTTATTTAGCTGTCATAAAATGATATAACCTATTGTTCATCCAATGGAATCTTTTAACATATGATTGTGGGAAATATCTGGGAATGTCATTGTCATCAGAATGCTATACCATCAGAAGTATTCTTAAATTATGGTATGGAAAAGGGGAGGGGGTTGGGGGATGTTTATCTATTTTTTGACGGCTTGTGAAATAAAATAATTCACTCCATTGGTAATTTTCAGTAACACTGCCAAACATACACATTTAGTATTTTATTCATTCACCGCATATTTCTTTGACTTTCTTCTGATTTTCAGGTCAGCTATTATTTCCCACTGAAAACCTTGTGGCGTTCCTTCTTTTGTGCGTTGATTGCTGCATTCATCCTGCGCTCCATCAACCCTTTTGGGAACGACCACTTGGTCATGTTCTACATTGAGTACAATGAACCATTTTACCTGCAGGAACTCATTCCCTTCATTCTTCTGGGGGCCTTGGGGGTGAGTGGCTCGGGGGTCAGAGGTCAACAGAAATAGCATTCATCTTCCAACTCCATAAATTACTCTCAAGTTTGAAGCTGAATGTCTTTGAACAGTACCTCAATTGTCACAACTAGGATCTATTCTACAAATAGTTGGCTGTTTTTGTTGGATGGAGTCCGTTCACCTTCTTCCTGAAGTAGATTAAGAGGAAAAGCTACCAGAAGCTTAGTTCAGATTCACTTGTTTGCAAAATTGAGTTTTCAGGCTAAAATTAAAAACAGCCATTTTCAGCTTTTGATTATTTTTTTAGGTTTTCCGTTTGGATGTAAACAACACAATTCAAATTCTTTCAGATTGTTTTAGGGTCTATTTTCAGATCCTGTAGTGTCTCATGAAAACGTGTCATGTGATGTCACAATCATTCTAATAGATGATTCAGTGCTTGCTCCAAATGTGTAATTTTTCTCCATGAATTCCATATTTTCATTTTGATTCACCGCTGTTATGCATTAAATGTGCAGTCATGGTTATCTCATAAAAGGCAAATTCACAGCTACTATAAGTTTTACATCAATAAACATTACAATAAGCAGTTACTGTGATGCGTATCTCAGTAAAAGCCAAACTGATTATGCATGCAAATCATTTTCATTTGTAATTTTAAGGGAATCATCATGAAATAATTGAAATTTTCCCTCTCCTTTTTCTGCAGGGTCTTTTTGGAAAATTTTTCATTAAATTCAACATTATGTGGTGTCGCTATAGGAAGTTTTCCCAACTCGGCAACTACCCAATCATGGAGGTATGTACAGATGTTATCCTGCAGATTTAGTTTGTTGCCTTTTTATGTTAGAAATCAACTTGTTACAAAGGGGTGATATAGTTTGTTTATATTTCTACTTTAATTCATGAGTTACAGTTTATTGATTTTGTATATAGTGCACTGATAGTTATCTGTGGAAACTGTGTTGTGAAAAGTATTTAAAAAGCTTTAAAAAGCCTCATGAACAGCATTTTAAAAAAAGCAGTTTTATCTTAGTAAACAAAATGGATCACTCAATCTGCTACATCCACTAACCTCTTCATCTTCTTTTCTATTACTTCATCTCCCCCTTCACCTTCTTCTTCTCTTTATTTCACTTCTTCGTCTTCTTTCCTTATATCTTATAACTCAGAATGGCGGGCTGTTGACGAGTATCTATGGTGGGAACTTCTACTTCTGTTTCTCTTCTATACACTGAAGCTATCATCTTACTTTTTCCCTTTATCTTTTGTGTCCTGTTTTTGTTGTCATGTTTGGGTTCCATTAGTCACCCCCTTTCTCATGCCTTTTGGTACACAACTCCAGGATCACAAGTTAGATGTAATGAGTACTTTAGGACACAAAGCAAAGTGGGTTTGAAGATCATGGGTCTTTATGTACCTCTGTGCTTTAGTGGGTGATGACCATTGCTTATTATTTTTGTAAGGTGAAATGTTTTTTTTTTGTCATTGTAAATCATCTCTCCATGGTGTCAATGTTTTGAGAGATGATATTTATTTTTTTAGTGTAAGTCATCTCTCATCTGTTAGTGGTTTGATCTGTTCTCTCTTTGAACTAATTCTACCTTCTTACTTTCATCTGGGCTCTTCTATGGCCCTCATGTGTCATGGGGCCCTAAAACCCCCAATAAACAAATAAATCGGGTAGAATCAGATCTAACTTTCATTGCACCTATCTGGCCTAAATGAACAGGAACTCTTCTGATCCAGATTCCTTAACTATGACACACTTGCATATTTCTGTAAATTTGCTTGAGGTGTGGTGTTGAGGGATTCGTGTTTTGATGTTCTCTGATATCACACACCGTTGGCAGGTGCTGGGTGTGACGTTCATCACAGCCTTGCTGAGCTACCCCAACACATACACACGCATGAACAGCAGCTCTCTCATCAAGATGCTGGTCAGCCGCTGTGGCCCAGAGGACGATATGGAATTGTGGTGAGACACTCTTAGAGTAGAGTAGAGTGGTCTTTGCTTTCGTAGTATCTTGTGTTTTTTTCTTAATCTTTCCATTTTTTTGTGTGTGTTTGTATTGTCCTCCTTTTTATTATATGTCTATCGTAGTCAATTTCCAAATAATAATAATAATTATTATTATTATTATTATTATTTACTTTTTTTTTTTGTCCCCCTGTTGAAGGTTGTTTCTGTCTAAAAAGTTGTATCAGGCCTGACAAGTGGCTGGTGTTGGCATGACGTTATGTGTTCAATGTTGGTTGTCTGCCAGGGATGTTGAATTGTGAAGCCCTCAGAGCGAAGTGATAAGCATAGATATTATAAGCACTATGTAAATGCTTTTCTTAACTTCTAAAAGGGGGGGGGGGGGTGTTATTGTTTGAGCTTGGGACCCATTCTTCTCTGGCTTTGGTTTTCTTTTTTGTGTTGTGAAAAGTAAATGCAATGTATTTTAGTTTTCCAAAGGACTTTTTTTCCATAACATTTTTGAGGGCGGGTGTTACATTTTATTTAGGTTGAAGGACTTTTGTTGTACTTGCAGGAGTTTTTTTTATCAGGATCACTTTGACTTAAAGTAGACATAAACATCTCAATCGATGAAGTGTGCATGTATTCTTTAAATGGAAAGATAATGAATTCATGATTATGTTCGTAAGGATAACTTAGGACTGTCATAAATTTTCAGTGACTACCCCAGGATGTTGAACAGTACTGATCCCTTCAAGTACTCGACAGACGCTGGGCCAGGAGTCTACAGTGCCCTCTGGAAACTGTCCTTGGCGCTGTTGTTCAAACTTTTCATCACCATTTTCACTTTTGGACTTAAGGTATGGGACCCTAGACCTTAAATTTTAGCTGTGCTAATAATCTTGCCTTGATTGGTGGATTTCTCACAGGCTTGAAAGAGCGCGCATTAAGTTGAAGCTACCTGCGCGAAGGCCACCGCCACTCCCCACCCACCGCTCAGCACGT
>JBCIKM010408426.1:0-10708 GCA_039654465.1 Melibe viridis
GGGGGGTTGTGTGTGTTTGTCAGTATGAACAATAGGGTACTGACTTTCTTCCTATTCAACCTTCTTTTTCTTGTCAAGCTGCTGTATGTGTGTTTTGGTGAAGGGGTTAGCAGGGTAGAGATTGAAGGGTCTGGAATTATGTACGTCAGAGTTGTTTGCTTTGGTGTGGTTATGTGTCAAGGCTGTTCTGTTCAGATATAATGTCCAATCAATCTGGTGAAGAAGAGGTTGTGTGTTAGCTTTGTGGAAAGAGAGTTCTGTGTTTGTGATTGACTGCACGTGTGTTTGTGAGAGAGTGTTTGAGAGAGAAAGAGAGGAAGAGAAAGAGAGCCAGTCAGTCCATTGTGAGGCCACCACCCCGCACCCAATGAATGATGAGACCCTCTGCTCCTCCTCCTTTCAGCTTCACCTCGCTAAACACAGGAGGCCTGAGCAACAACAACAGCTCCACTAGCCTCTCCACTACCCCTGCCTCTGCCGCCATTCCCTCTGCCCCTCCCTCTATTGAGGTCACCGCCCCCACCCCCACGGAGAAGCGGCAGGCCAAAGCCCTGTACGATTACGACGCTGCGGATAGTTCAGAGTTGTCCCTCTTGGCTGATGAGGTAATTCAGGATGATGAGCTATGCTAGGAGAGGTCAAGGGAGGTGGGTGGGGGCGGTAGTCATACCTGTAGTTCTTTTTCCAGAGCTCAGCCTTCCTTTTTTTTAACAGGGATGTCCTTTGTCAAGCTTAAGCTGGAAATCAGATTGAGTTTCAGCTTAGGGATCACATAGAAAATAAGCCTCTAGTCATAACAAAATTTGTCAAGTTATTGTCAGATAGGTGGATTTGGAAATGTAATGAGAGTCAATTATTCAACAAGGCATCATGTCTCGTATCTTGTTCCAAATCTCCACATACAATTATGGAGACAAGAGGTTAAAAGTTGTGTTCTTCTTGAAAATTGGACTCATTATGGAGACAAGAGGGCATCCCTGTTTTAAAAGTTAAATGGTGCTGATTAGGAGGGGTGATGAGTTATAAAGAAGAAAGAGGAGATAGGGGATAAGTGGAGACAGAGGAAGATGTCTGATGAATAGAGTTATCATCTGTTGTCATCTCTGTCAGTCCTATCCTGTCCTTGATTCCGTGACTCTGGCTCACCAAGCAGGGCACGGTTTGTTTAGATGTGTAAGCAGGGACAAAGTCAGCTCAAGAGGTTTTTGCTTCTCTCTGATCTCTATTTCCCCCTCCCCTCCCCCCCCCCTCACCTTCCCTCTATCCATCTAGCCCCGCTCTCTCCCTTTGGCTCCCCTTTTCCATTCCATCTTCTCCACTCCTATTCCCCTTCCCCATTCCTCTTCCTCCCCACCTTGTCCCCTCTCCTGTGATGATCAGGAGTCTCACCATATCCTCCTCCTCCTCCTCTTCTCTCTTTGCTTTTTTTAAATTGATTTCAGTTTCAGCTTTTCTTTGAAATTTATGTTACACCTTGCTTGAACATGTGATCAAAAAATTATCTTTATTTGTGAAGGACAAACTACATGAGGGAGGGAGGAAATCCTTTTTTTTTTCTGAGGGATAGAATTTTTCTCACAGGACAATAATTCTTATGTTAATTTCCTATTTACATTTTGAAAGGATCACCTTTTTTTCTCTGCATTGTTTTGCTTTAATCAATTTTTCTTCTTCATTTCTCTATTAATCTTTTTTATTTGCTTTTGTTTGTATAATATGCTAAACTTTTGATATTTTGACATTTTGGTTTAAGAATTTTCTTATTTAGTTTCACTTTTCACTTTTTAGCTTGTTTTCATCATTTTATGTTCACTTTTTGCCTTTGTCTATGCACTGCTTGTCTCACTTCAGAGTGGCTTGCTCACGCACTTCTGATTAACGAAACCAGCCATTAATGCTACCAGTCAGTTGTCTTGGCTTTGTCTTGGACATGGCTTTTCCAGTAACCCGTAACACACTAGGGGGTCTTGTTATATGACATTCAGGATGTGCTCATCATCATCATTAGCAGCTATGCTTGCCTGATATGCTACTGCCGCATTAACTAAGGTATTCCCTCTAATGGCTTTGCGTCAACATTGGGTGAACAAAGAACAGGCTTTTCTTCATCATTTTTGGAGACAATGCTTTGGCCACAGTCGTTCTTTTGCCTGCCTATCGGTGGAGATGTGATTGGCATTGTCAGTACAATGATGAGTTCAGTTATCGTGAGGGTGGCTATGTTTGAGGTTGTGAAGGTGGCTATGTGTCAATGTGATTGTGTTTTTTTTTAAAGGTGTCCGTTAGTATGACTGTGGTTGTGAAGATGGTTGTGTGTCAATGTGGTAGTGGTTTTGTTAGGGTGGCTGTAAGTATAAATGTTATTATTGTAAAGGTGGTGGTTGAATTTGTATGTGTTGTTGCAAGGTAGTTGTAATTTTGTCTTTTTGTGTGAGAGTGTTTGCAGTGGAGGTTGCAAAGTGAAACTCATTGCTGTAGTGTCAGTTTTGTACAGGCATTTTCTTTTGTGGTTAGTGTTGGTCCCAACTGCGGCCTGTGTTAGTGTCCTAGTGCGTGGTTTGTTCCTTGGACTAGCATTTGGTGTTTGATTGATCTGAAGGGTCACTGTCACTGGCTTGTGATTTCCTTTCTTTTCTATGGACAACACATGCAATAAGGATATGAGAGGAGGGGAGACAGAGAGGTGAGGGAAAAGGATAGGGACAAAGAGGAAAAATGGAGGGATAGAGCAAGAGATTGGGAAAAGAGAGTGGAGAGAAGAAATAAAGATGTACAAGAGAGACTGCAAATTGGAGAGAGTCCAGTATATGATATGCTTTTCTCTTTTCCTGTGTGTTTTGACGATTCCATGTGCTGTCTGTAGAGGCAAAGTCAGTGCTTTTGTCTTCATTATCATCTTTCAAAATCAAAGCCACCATGGATGTCTGTTTCATTGTTGATGAGTGTCCAAATAAGTCTGGATGCCATTTTACATAGTCAGTAGTTTCCTGAGGAAACTTGAAACATCTGAGAGACAAGATTTTCGCTTCTGGTCAATTAATGAGACTAATGTCCCTACTGAAATTATAACTTGGCTATAAGTTTGTAACATTAATAGCTATGCTAATGGATGTAGAAAATGAAAATTCAAGTCTTTATGTTTCTCCTTTAACATATTAGAGTAAAGAAATAACTTATTCATATGTATCTGCATTTTATTTGTGTATAATTGTAATTCTAACACTCATGTGTCAACAAAAACCGTGTGTAATCTTTGCATGTAATATAATATTTATTTATATATTCTGTGTAACTGTTTTTAAACATCCTCTAAGAATTATTTGTGATATTAGCAAGACCTTCTTGACCCTTTTGTTGCATCTTTTGGTTGGTGTTCTGAATGTGTTACCATTTGGTGTGGGAGCAACAATAACAAAACATTCAATACAAGTATGGAAATGAGTTGAAAAAGAATACCACAGATAGAAGATGGCAATGAATGGAAGAAAGACAATCCCATGCCAGCAAATGAATGAGATGCGAAGAAACGTGGGTGGAAAAGATAGTATTCATTCACTGACATGTGATTGTCTTTCTTCCTTCCATTGCCATCTTCTATCTGTGGTAAGCTTTTTCAACTCAACGCGTGGCACATTTCCATACCTGTATTGAATGTATTGTTATTGTTATTGTTGGTTGCTCCCTTACATTTATGTTTTCATCCAAGTCCTTTTCTCAGTGTTTCATATTTTATATTTTATATTAATTGTCCATGTTAGAAAAAGGATATCTACCTGAACCGTTCAGTGTAGTTTGTCTCTGTTCTCCCTTTGGAAATTTCAATACTCGTCGCCTTTTGCTGCCTATCATATCTAGCTTCTAGCAACCTCTGTTCTACATTTGGTGTGGTGTATCCACTATAAAAAAAAGCGTTCTTCCTTTTATGTTACTGGAGTATTGAAACTCCTTAGTGATGATGATCTTAGTGATTTAAAAAATGAAAATTTGAAACATGTTTGTAATATATTATATAATTTGTATGTCAACTTTTGAAGAGGCCTCCAAGCACTTGACAGTACCATATCAGTGAATCTACAGGGAATCTACAATATTGCTACTTGTTATTGGGTTCTAACCTAATCATCTTCAAGAAGTTTATTAAAGAAAAAATTAATCCCAATTTTTGTCAAAAGAGTATTAATGTATCAAGGAGAGGGAAAAAAATATGTTGTATTGTTTTGCACCGGATAGTCCTAATATTATGATTACTGTGCATGAGAGACAGATGCTCTCAGTGTCGGATTCACAAATTTTGTCCCTTTAGCTGTTGCAATTTAAGATTTGGGTGCAAATCTTTCTGATAGTTTCTGTTCTTTGATGTTTTTTAACTCTGCCTGTTACACTTCTATTACCTTAACATGAAGTAAAAATTATCATTTGGAAGTGATGAGGACAAGTCAATGCTATCTCCCCCCCCCCCTCTCCCCTCCCCCCCTAAAAACAAAATAAAACAAAACAAAAGAAAGAAAGAAATAGAGGATAGAGGAGCTTAAAGTTCTACAGCAGAGATGGGTTGATATGTTCCTTGGAGTTTTATCTCTCTCTCTCTCTCTCTCTCTCTTCTCTTTATCTCTCTCTCTCTCTCCTCTTTCTTTCTCTCTCTCTCTCTCTCTTCTCTTTCTCTCTCTCTCTCTCTCTCTCTTTCTCTCTCTCTCTCATGAATTTGTTATTCTCTTAGCACTTAGGAAAAGGTTAAATGTTCAGCGCCTGCTCCCTCTACCTTAATACCTTTATACTATATTTGCCACATCTCATATCGTTGCTATGTTATATCTGTCTGTTACTTGTTCTAACCTTCAGGGTATAGGGATTTGCCATTTGCCATCGCTAACCACAACTCTTCTTAATAACCAATATGTCCACCTCTGCTCCAGAATTAAAAAGAAGCAATAACTTCTTCACACTTCTCTTCTTCTTATTGGATCTTTTGGCTGAAAACACTATTTTCAAATGATTCTCTCAGCGATTTAAATCACTATTTTTTTTTATATATAATCAAATAATCTGATGGCTTATATGGACACTTAGTAAAAAAAAGCTTGTGTCATTTTGTTCTTAAAAATAATCTGTTCAACTATCTCCCATTGCTCTCTTCTTCCCGGCAGCTAATAATGGTTTACAAAGTTCGTGACCTTGACCCAGATTGGCTGATGGCAGAGAGAGGAAGTCAACGAGGGAAGGTGCCTGTCACATACCTCAAGGTCTTGGAATGATGGGGACCTCAGAGAGAGAGAAAGAGAAAGAGAGAGCACAAGAGAGAAAGAGTGAGAGAGCTGAAGTGTACATAGAGAAATCAGCAAATTACAGACATTTCAGCCTTTTAGGCACTAGCTATCCAGTATGGATTGCTTCCATAGCATGAGGAGGCTGCCCTCCCCTGCAGGAATCTTTTGGAACCTTCTGAAACCAAAGGAACTCTCGCAACCATTCTATAACTATAAAATACAGCAATCATTTTTGCAGTGTTCAGCATGTTTTTGGTGAACCAATGTCCAAATTTGTGATACGACCATTTTCAGGGATGGGCGGTCTTGGGGAGAAATGCTTCTTTTTTTTTTAACACTTTTGCATAATTGTTTGGTTTTTTTTCAAAATGCTGATTTCTTTTTAAAGATGCGCTTTTCTTACAAAAACTATTTGATTCTCCATGCTTTGTTTTTAGGGTATTTTGTTTGTTTGTTTGTTTTGGTTGGGTTTTTTAATATGAGTTCAAAATTTTATTATTATTGGGATTTGCGCTTCCTTGGGGTTATAGCTTTTTCTTCTTTTTTTTTCTTCTAATTTTTTTATTTTAGATAAGACCTCATCCCTTAAATGTATGCAAAACAATTTTTCAGGGCTGCCAAGTATTATGATTTAATCGCAGTTATTACAAATTTAGATGAAAATTACAATTTTCCTATCGTAATTTCACCAGTCTGATTTTTATTTTTAACTTAAGACACTCAATTTACACAGTTTGCACAGAAAGGAACAATGATTGTAGCAGAAAACGGTGCATTTAAAGACAGCTTGGCAGCCCTGAATCGTTTCCTGCTGTGATTTTTTTTTGTTTTTTGTTTTTTTGTTGGGGGGGGGAGGGGGGGAGGAACTTTTGCTATCAAGTATAAGTATGAGAATTTCTGTGCTTGCAGTGAATTTCTGTTTGCTTGTGCATGTAACAAGCAATTTACAATAAGTTTAAAGTGTAAAAAAAGAAAATGCAATATTGTATGCACTCTGTAACTCTAAGTTGATCTTTTGTTACATACTTGATCCGACAGTGTGATTTTTCCTAAACATTTTTTCACTAGACTTTTCAAAGCGTGTGATTCTAGAGGTGGCTACTCATCAGTTGATGTGGTCATGTTCACAACACAACACACTTTTGGTTTTTAGAGAATTGTGTATATAAAGATGAAATGTGTGTAATGTATTATGTATGAGTGGTCAGCTTGAGATGGAGTGTGTTCGACCAAAGACAGTTGTCTCAGCTTAGAAGTGCTTTCGTGTCTAAAACGTGTTCCTCTTTTTCATTGGGACCCTGCAAGTTGGATGGATGATGTGGGGTAGGCATAGGAATATGTGCAAACTAAGAATAGACATTTCAGGGCGGGATGTATTTGGTAGTGTATAAAGTTATGGATGAATTATCTGTGAGGAAAAGGAAAACTTGTTTACTGCAAAATGGTTATATTATAGATGATAAATGTCACAAATCTGTCGTGATTGTTAAGTAGAGTAGAGATGTGCAGTGCTGAAAAGAGAACATTTGTTTTGTAAATTTAAGATTAATAACAGCACATACGAAATTTTCACCGAGAGCTGGTTCTCTCCCTTCCCAAATAAAATGTTGGCTGCCTCCCCTTGCTGATGCGGTCAGAGAGAGATGTCAGCCATAACATCAGTTTGATATTTATAACAAATAATTTGACGAAACTGGCATGTTGTATGTGTGCGATTCAGTGAATGTCTAAATAAATGCAAGTTGTGGTGGTATGACTGACTAAACCAAATTTATAGATCATTTCTGTCGAGGATTTTTACTGCCATTGTGGACCAGATGATAATTCCTCAGGTGTAATGTCTGAGACAGCAAGTTGTATCTTTGGTCTTTCGTGTGGTGATGACCATAACCAATGCTGTGGTTTTCTGTTTTTTGTTGTCTTTTTTTTTTTTAAGGGGGATTTGGTTGTGTTTTTAGCATTGAATTCCTGTGTTTTTGCGATAGGAAGGGGGAACAGAGAGGAATATTTGTATTTCCGTTGGTGTGTAGTTGGTTGTTTGTTTTTTTCTTGAAAACTCTATGCGCTCATCATTTATGCACAGGTCAAGTTTTGCTCATATCCTAGTTCTGCCTTGTTTTGATGATATTTTTTTTACTTGTTACTCGTTCTATCTATGCTCTCATCAATTTCAGTTAGGTCCTTGATTTGTCATAAGAATTTATACTGCTTTGTTGATGTCCCAGGAGGGAACAAGTCTGCTCCATCATATTCTTCATGGGAATCGTGATGGCCTGGTCACTTGCATTTGCTGTGCAGTTTTCTGCATGCCGTTATTTTGTTATAAATAATTCTGTATTCTCTTCATAATTTTATATCCTTCTTTTTTGTGTGTGTGTGTTTGTGTGTTTTTGAAGTTGTGTGTGTACAATATTACAGAGACTGAAGAGTGTGTTTTGATAAGATTAAGATACATATTTCTGTGTCTCTTTTACATGCTGTGATATCATTTTTCTGTCACAGTTATTTTTTGTCACAAAAATTTACTACACAGTGCTGTCAACACAACATATGAACTGCCAGCGTGTTTTGCTTTTTTGGGGGTTGGATGGTGTGGCAGGCAGGGTTGATATATTGGGGATTTTTTTTCTTCTCAATATTCTGTTGATTCTTGCTTTCACGGAAATGTGAGGTGCTGGTTCTTCATCCTTTGTTTTTCATTCCAAAGCAATTTGTTGAGTGCTGAGTTTCATTCAAGTTGATCTTTGCTGCTCATCAAAATATGAAAATTAATCCATAATTTGTTCTTTCATTGAGGTTGGGGCAATTCTCAATTGTCACTCTGCTGTGCTGTATTTTCCAGAAGAGGTTTTGGGCTGTAGATGAAGTAAAAGTAAAAGTCGTCTATATTTAAAGGAAAGTTTGAGTGTGTGTGCGTGCGTGTGTGTGAGAGATAGATAAAGAAAGAGAGAGAGAGAGACTAAGGATCGGTTGAATTGAGAGTCTGGCTGGCATAGTTCTTGTGGAAGGTTTGTCCAGGGTCATACACGATTCGTGCCCAACGGTAACCTAATGTTACATGTGTGTCTGGCGAAAAAGTTTTGTAATGCTCTCTCTCAATGTCATTCTCTCTCTCTCTCTCTCTCTCTCTATCTATCTATCTATCTATCTATCTCTCTCTCTCTCTCTCTCTCTCTTACTCTCTCCCATTTACTATTTGGAAAGAAGTCAAGCAATCACAACAAATTGTAGTGTCACAAGTTATCTATACTGATCCAACAACGACACAGTTACTCGCATATCCATCATAGTCATAGTCATTACATAATGTTATTTAACGTGTGTTTGTGTAAGAGTGTATTTGTGTGTGTGTGTTTTGTGTAGATTCACTATTGGTTGTTTCACCCTACACAATAACTCTTTGATTCTTTGCCATCTTCCTATTGTGTTGTTCTTTCTTTTTAAGGTTCATAAGAGTGCTTGTGTCACTGGTAGAGTAGTGTGCATTAGACAAGTCTTTAGCATTGGTCTCTGATGGGAGTCTATCTATGGGTGTGTAACGCCTAGATCACCTAGATCAAAGAGTCATATGTGTTGTGAAGTGTGTCATGTTGTGTGTAGAGAGAGTTAGTGCATTGTGATGTGTTGATTTCTTTGATGCAGATAAGCAACAATTTTCTGGGAACAATGACAGATTGCCCACCGTTGGGCTTTGGGCTTCTAACTAGAAGACTATGATCCAGTCATTCAGCCTCAACAAAATTACATTTGTAGGCATCCCTTGTAGGCTCTACTGCTGTTCTCTCACTTTTACAATGAAGCTATCATCATACTTTTTTTCCCATCTTCTTTTGTGTCCTGTTTCTGTTGTGTTTTTCTCATTGCAGTGGTGCCCTTAAAACTAACTCCAAATAACACATGGCACAAAGATAGATGCATCCACTAAGACCAAGATTTTTGGACAAAAGAGACAAGATGCCCTTACTGCTACTACCTTGATGCTGCCATGTACCTATCCCAAATCACTGCAAATGATACAAACAAAAAGGAAAGGGCTCCAGTAATTTAGGAACCATGTATGATGAGGAACCTGTGTGTATGCATGTCTGCGTTTGTGTGTGTGTGTGTATGTGTCTGCATGTCTGCAAGTTTGAACCAATCTGTTTTTATGAAGAAAGGAAAGCAGGCAGGATATGTTTTTGTGGCCACCTTGTAGTCCGTACAACTACAACATCCTCATACTCTGTAAAGATTGATTGAACTGCCAATACTCAGTCACCTCCAGCTCATGCTCTTCACTCTCCACAACTACTATTACTATGACTACTACTACTACTACTACTACTACTACTACTACTACTACTACCTACTACTACTACTACTACTACTCTACTACTACTAGTAGTAGTAGTACTACTACTACCACCACTACAGCTACTACTACTACTACTACTACTACTACTACTACTACTGCTTCCACTGCACCATTCATACCATAGTTTGTTACCCTGAGACGTTAAAAGTGGCTGCATGCTGTGTTACTGTTGATGATACTACTGCAACAAATTAGAACCCTTGTGTAGAGATATAATTATTATTGTTGTTTATGTATGGAAAAGTATGTGGTAGTTAGAGAAAGGGTGATGTAGGGTACACACCATATCATCTCATTCTTTTGTTGTGTTATGTAGTCATTTTAATTCAACATAAAAATTGTCCCCATCATCACCTTCATCATGATCATCATCAAGATGGCTAGCACCTCCAGTATGTTCAGACTGTTATAATTGAAGGTTGCTGTTGTGATGAATCTAAATTTATGTTTGATCTTTGAATAGAGATTGTTCAAAAGAATCTTTTTTACGGTGGTGATGATGATGGTGCTGACAAGGATGTTGGTGATGATGATGGATGATGTTGGTGATGATGATGATGTTTGTGATGATGATGTATTGATGATGGGTGATGTTGGTGATGATGATGGATGATATTGGTCAACTTGGCGATGTTGGTATAGTATAATAATCAGTGTACAATGATAACACCATTGTATTTTATTATCTTGACCATCATTGTCATCATATATCATACTTCCCTCTTTGTCACTTTCATTGACAATACACAAGACTCTGACAACGAGGTGACCATAGATAAAGTTTAAGCATGCAGTATTGTTGTCTTTGCCATTATTCTTCAATTCTTCGTTTGTGATTAGTCTAAACTGCTAATACAACCTACCTTTGTTATTTTATCTTATTATTTAAGTTTTATTTTCATCAATAAACGAGGGATGCACTTAACAGTACTGGACATTTGTCACTTTTTTTTCTATACTGGAACATCCTCTTCGTTTTTGTCTTTTTTTGTTTTTGTTTTTTTTATTAAAATGCGGGTGGTTGGTGTGAGTCCCTGGTGGGCTCTTCTACTTCTGTTTCTTTTCTTTTACACTGAAGCTATCGTCTTAC
>JBCIKM010408537.1:0-10706 GCA_039654465.1 Melibe viridis
AATGAAGTTTTTATGTCGCCCCTTTGGCTTTACAGCCCAGCTATGAGACAACTGGGTGTAAAAGGCCTGGGGCCGTTTTTGGGCTGGGTTAAAGCTGTCTTCATCCCACCAAAACTAGAATAAGAAGAATTAATCTGATGAAAGGTGTAGTGTTAACTTTTGACCTTTGCAGAGAGGAGTGGGGGGAGGGGCAGGGGTATATTCTAGCTATTACAAATGAAAAAAAAAAACTGATGGAAAAAATAAATACTTTAGTTACACCATTACATCGGGAACTTTATTTCATACATCCTTAAAATCCATTTATTTCTATCCATTTTTAATTTGTTCTTTAATGAGCCAGAAAATATTAACATTCATTGTGAGTCATACAACAATATGGAAACAAAAAGGTATGATGGAACAAAAAGAAGAAACAAAAGAAAAAACCCTCGAACCATCACCTGCTAAATTATGGTCTCAACATACCAGTAACAACACAAACGGTGACTTTCGAGTGCGCTGTTTCCCACAAGAGATAAATTTGCCCATCACTCTACAACTGGGGTGATGAGCATTCATTGTTAAAAAAATGGAAGTTTTTAGTACATGTTAAGTGCATTTATCTTAAAGAATAATTTAAAATGCAAAGGAAGATAGTGCATATTATATCAGCATCAATCAAGTTCAATATATAGAAAGGCCATTATCATTTTAAAAGGGAGCAGAGCAATAAGCCCAAACACATAGGTTTTTCTCTCATTGGGATAAATAGTTAAGTATGCTTAAAAGATACATACATGGCATCGGAGAAGGGAGAAAAAATTGGTGTGAAGATCATGAAAGGAATACAGTAAAAGCATAATCAATCAAAACAACCATGAACAAGACCAAACCCAAACGGAGAAAATACAAGGCTTCAACTTCGTAAAAAATGCAGCTTGCCTTTTAATTCATTCAGGCATTTGAAGAGTTAGTAGGTACAAGGAATGTTGAGCAAATTTTAGAAATCATGTCAACAGTACTTAATTTTGCAGCATGTGGCGAGAAAAAGGAATGCTGAGAGAGATCTAATGTAAATGTTATAAATGAGGGGCAATATCTTAATGTTTTAAAACTGTTATCATAAAAGGAAGGAAAGGAAAAACAGAAGTGGGGAAAAAAGGTTTTTTTTTTTTTTTTTTTTTTTGTTTGGTTTTTTTTTTTTTTTTTTTTTTTTTTTTTTTTTTGTCAGGAAAAAAGCATATAGAAATGAAAAGGAAAGCGAAAAACAAAGAAAGCATGGTTAATAGAAGTTAAGGTTCAGATTACAGGAAGTAAAAATGGCAGCAATTCAGATTACATACAACCATGAGGAGTGGAAACAGCTAACAAGTCAAAGAAAGACACGATGATTTCCTCTCAAAAGCAGTGACAACATGATGGCATAAATGCAGGGGTAAATGCTCCTGTTCTGGTTCTTAAAAGCCAGACAAATAATGTAATGCCATAACTTTGCTGCACCAGCAGTGCTGTAATGACAATGAATATGAGAACCCATCCCATTTTTTAACAACTGTATATCACACCAGACAAAAAGCCAATTTGACAAAAACAGCTGTTCACTATAACATATATGACAAACAGTAGTTGTTCACTTGACCACTTCCACTTCCACAGATGAGTAAGAGCTCTGAGTCTGATATTGCAAGAATCAGATCCAACACAGTTAAATATCAATAAGTAATGACGGCGAGCAGACACCGGGAATTACATATTGTGAAAATAGTTGTATGAGTACGGCGTCGAGAGGATGACAAGACAAAGCCAATAATGACAAGACAAAGCCAATAATGACAAGACAAAGCCAATAATGACAAGACAAAGCCAATAAAGAAAATCAATTGTCTCAAAAGATTGTCTCAATCTTTGATTGGTATCTGCTCTCCGCCATTACTTCCGTGTTTCACACCAATATTATCTGAGCAGCTATGTTCTTGTTGCTGTCATTTCTGTTTCGTTATACGGGCACCGCCCACTTCTGTGCCAAGGAAAGGTTTGAATAATTCAAATTGTCTTAATGGTTGGACAGCCTTGGTAGTGTAATGATAAGCATACAGAGATCTGTGGTTTGAGTCACTGCCGTGGAGGTTGAATTTTTGAGACAATTTATTTTCTTTAATTCACCTTTCTCTCTTTGGCTTTGTCTTGTCCTCCTCTCGACACCGTAACCACACAACTATTTTCATAAGCTTTAAATAACAATAACATGGTCTTGTGTCATGATGTCTGGACTTCGTATTTGGAAAAAAAATTATGGAGGATGCTTGTGACTCGTGTTTGTGATCTTTGACATTCATGTCGTTGAAAGAGAGAGCAGGTTAAACTACAAATAGAAGAGCAATTATTTACACTAGAAAATAAAAATCATGTATTATGACACTTCAGAGACATAGTTTGATGACAAAAGCAGTATCTCTCCAATGACAAATAAACCATGGCCACCCCACACACAACAGCGTAATCATCTAGGAAGAGAACTGTTTCTCATTTCAGGTCTGATAAAATTTTGAAAATTAAAGACCTTTGATTTGTTCTGGACAGTTAAAAATAAGGTGAAGCATACACAACGCTAGTCTCTGATATGGGGGGGAAAAAAATGCTCCACTTGTGATGAGACTGAAAGAAACAAGATTACAGAGACAATGTGTAAGAAATAACATGATTGATTCAAACTTGATATTCCCTTCTGGTAGTTGTAGGTCAGTAACAGGATGATTATTCAATGTTCATTCCAACAATGATGTGACACATTCAATGATCGTAAATGACTTTCTCTGCTCTTATGATTCATCAACCCAAAACAAATAATGAGTAAATCATTTATCTACAAATAAAAATAACATATTGGCCTGTCCGCCTGTGAAAAAAAAAAGTGCAGTGTCCTAGGCACCCATGAAGGGAACAGATTATTCATCAAGCTTTACACTCGATACAACAGGAATCACCCATGTTGTCTATGGTTAACTAAGACAGCCCCAGCCAGTGTTCGAATGAAACACCTAACCAAATGAGCTAATAGGACAAAGCGTATCTTAAAATTTAAAATAAAGTGAAATAAAAACACATTGAATTCAATTGGCCACCTTTAAATTGGCAGCTCAATCTAATTTTTTTTTTCTTGTGGTTTACAATCTTATAATTAAAAATAAATCGATGTAGAAAACCCATAAAATGAAATCGTTAAACAGATCCTAGCTTGTTCTATTAATCATTTCCAATCATTTCCAACACCTCTACAAAAGGAGTCTATAAAACAACATGCAATCTCTGTGCAACGTGATATACAAAACATGCATTAGCCAAATACATTTGAATAAGGAATAAGTAAAAAGGAGCATGATATTGATATGAGGAGAAAATTAACACCCAAGCAACCAGGTTTTGCATTTCAATTTGAAAACAAAATATTAAAAAATAACACATGGAAAAGTAACAAAATATAGAACTTGTCAGAAAAATATTTTTCATGCAGCAAAATTTGATGCCAAAAGTACCCACTAACAGCTGGCAAAAGTGTTGCGAATAGAAAATAGTGTAATTCAAAGGTTAAAAAAAAAGTGATTCTTTCTGATCACGGAACCAGATGGTTGCTGATTTGTATGTCTTGCCTGTTTATGTTTAGTTGAGAGAATGTGTGTGTGGTATTGTAACATACCTAGAGTACGGTGATGACTGAATAAACACTATATAAATGTCCATATACTTAAATTTTTGGTGTGTGCATAATTTGTGAGTTATATTGTGCATATGTTAGTGTGTTGTGATTGTGAGTCTGTGTATGTTAATGTATGTGTGTGTGTGTGTGTGTTAGCATGTATTTTATGTGTTGCTGTATTAACATTGTACAATATTAACTCTTTCTGATTAGAATTAGACACACCCATCAATGGTTCTTATCAAATTAATTTTCAATGTCCAAAGAAATTCTGCTTTCACTTCCATGATAACAAAGAAAATATAGAATATGGAGCAAAAGGAAGTTTAAAGACAGCAAAAGTTTATTCAAAAGTTGCATCATATATTAGATAACGAAATACATTACAACAGCCAACAAGTAGAATTAGATCTGTGAGTCACAGATTAGGATATGGAGGAACGACTGGCTCATCACTGAGCAGGATGGCGGCGATTGACACGTGAGTCGTCACTGCAACCGGAATGTTTAAATGTTGAGCCTGGAGAATGTTAAATGTGCATCATTACCATTTTGATGTCTAGACAGAACTGCCTCTCCCGTCATTTATTTTCTTCAATTTGCCTATGAGCCCAACTGAGTGTGCCAACTATCAAATAATAACTTACTGAACATTCCCTACACAAGTCTGAAATATTGGGAGCATGGTTTTTATGTTTTTGGACCAAAAATTGGGATTGTTTATGTTTATTGAGGTTTTAGGGCCCCACAACATACGAGGGTCAAATTGGGAACACTTTACCATTACCACATTGAGTTTGGAATTTCAAGATATGAAAACATTTATTAAAAACATCTCAAGACCTTTCTTTTTCAACGATAATTTGATGATTTCTAATTGCTGAAAGTATCTGCCTGTGTTTCCAGGAAGAAGTGTGTGCATGTGTGTTTGTGTGTGTATGTGTGTTTGTGTGTGTATGTGTGTGCATATGTGTATGTTTCTGCCAGTATTAGTGTGATAATCCTTTGCATTTTCATTATTATTATGTTGTTTTTTAAAATGTCTTATTCCTTTTGCACCCAGAGCCTTCGGACAAAGAGGGAAAAGTTTTTCGCACTGTTTAAATGTGCATTTTTATTTTTATCATTAATTAAGATGGTCATTCCTCTTCCATTTTATCAAGATAAAAAATTTTAATAAATGGCCAACAGAAATATTGTTTGTTTGTTTATTGGAGGTTTTAGGGCCCCACGACACACGAGGGTCCAACAAAAATATCGTTTATTATTTTCTCCATAGTGTAACTTAGTTCAACACAAAATATCACCATATAAAGGTGTGAGTGATAAGGAAAAAAATAAATAGAGATTTTCTATGAAAAGACAAAAGTACCGCCTTAAAAAATTATATATGTTTAGGTAAAATTACTGACAGCAACATTATTAGTAACAATTAAATAGGAGAAAGAGCATAATATAATAATATAAATATAATTGAGAAGAAAATTTTAGACATGTGTCCAAAGAGAGAAAAATTGTAACATTTCTTTGAACAAATAAATATACTGCATAGACGCTGAAGCAGCAGTTTAAAAGGAGCAGAATATCAGGTTTATGATGAAGCTGTCAGTAAACATGATCACCATAGTTCGTTAGTTTTGTAAACAACATCACTGATGCAAGCCGCAGAGGCAACATAAGTAGTAATGAGTGAAGAAGTAGTAGTAGTAGTAGTAGTAGTAGTAGTAGTAGTAGTAGTAGTAGTTATAATCTGGGGTCTTGAATAAGCCCCCCAGCTCCCCCCACTTGTTTATTGTTTGTTAGAGGTTTCAGGACCCCACAACACACGAGGGTCATAGAGCAGTCCAGTGGAAAGTAAGATGAAAGAATAAGTTAAAAGAGGGAACAGATTAAATTACAAACAGCAGAGAGATGACTTACACTAATAAATAAATATCATCTCTCAAAACACATGTTGACTCCACAAAGAGATCATTTACGATGGCAAAAAATATCATCTCTCCTTACAAAAATAAGCAATGGCCATCACATATAACAGTATTATGGTACAAGAAGACCCAAGATCTTTAAAACCCCCTTTGTGTAAAAAAGTACTCAGTACATTTAACTTGTCATCCTGCGGTCATGTACCAAAAGGCAGGAAATAAGGGATGACCACTGAGTTGCAAACAAGACAACAAAAACCGGACATCATAGAAAAGGGGAAAAGTAACACAATAGTTTCAGTGTATAAGATAAGAAACATAAGTTGAAGAGCCCACCAGGGACTCCCACCAACCAATCGCATAGCTTCAGTGTAAAAGATAAGAAACAGAAGTAGAAGTGCCCACCAGGGATACCTGGCAACTGCCCCCATCACTTCTGAGTGTGATGGGATTTTTTTTTTGTCACTGCTAAATGTAACATGTATAGCCGACAAAATGGTGGAAAGGTAGGTTAATAAATTCATCGCTCATGACTCTATTTATACTATTGGAATGAATGAACGTGCCCCCCCTCACCCCCCCCCCCACCCACCCCAGAGTAGTCATTGTAGCGAGAGCAGCAGTTACTATATCAGTGATACATGTAATTGTGTTAATGACAGCCATAAAAGTAAAAGTCTTGAAAGGGAGAAGCTTCCGTATGTTGGCAGTAGACACTGTTAAGTCACATCACGTGTACAATGGCCACATGACATTTTCAGTTGTCAATGGTCACATGACATTCTAGTCAATGGTCATATGATGCGTGGAGTTGTTATTGATCACATAAAAATAAAATAGACAATGCTATAATGAGAAAGCTTGAAAACAGTTATATGTTTAGGCAACTATAAAAGAGCCTAACTGATAAGCAATAACATGAGAAGTTTGCAATGTTCTAGCCAATGCATAGAGTCGAAATAGGAAAAAAATAATTAAGAAATACTGTCTGGTTTCCCACAAACATCTTGCACTTTTCAAATCTCAAAAATGGGTTAGTAAAACTAATAAAACAATAAAGCCAACAATAAGGGAGAAGAAAATTGACCAGGTACTTAGAAATTATAATCTCTACACTTCTGATGTTCAGCTGCACTTAAGTATAATTACAGAAAAAATAAAAGAAAATAAAGAAACACTCAACTAAACAAAACAATACAGTCGTCAGTCAAAATTTAACAGTTACTGTTCCTGGAAAATTTCATCAAGGTTTCTCATAACAATCTTTCCTTAAAATGCAAACACTTCATTTACAGCTTCTTTGTACAAAATTTGCATGTGAACAAAAAAATTATATATACACTAGGCATTCCTATGAAATTGAAATTAATTTTCTGACATATTCATCAATGTACTTAGATTGTCCTTGACTCTTTAATACGGAAGATTTGATCATAATATTTAGATTCAAATTCAATTAAGCTGTTACAGTGGAGAAGTAGACATGTTACAAAAACATTTGAAATTTCAAAACAGAACACAAGTAAAAGTTTTCTGACACGTGAAAACAGTTTCAAGGGAAAAGATTTTTTTAATGGAAACTGAAAACCCTTTGCAGCAAAAATATTCTCTCTCACACAGATGTAGGATTGTACTGTTAGTAACAGGGACAGAATGCCTCAGATTCTTGAAAAATATTTTTAAAAATTGAAAACTGTTTACTTCAACCGTCAAAAGGTCAAGGCTGTGAGTAGGAGTTTGAATACAACTCTGGTTTTGTTGTGGGAATAACACGGACTGTCGCATCAATGTGGCCCATTCCAGACAATGTAAAGCTCTGGCTACACCAGACATACTGAAACCTGTAAATCACATTTCAAACTTCAATTGTTTGACGTTAAAGGTCCACAAAGTTGTACAAAGTGAAACGAAAGTTGTACAAAGTGAAAAGAATGTAACGGCATGAACTTTTTTAGTAGAATAATGATAAATCCTCCTTTCCCTTTACCACTGTGGGAAAAAACAAAAAGAGTGATTTGAACGCTAAAGAAAAAAAGATAAATGAATCTCATAACACAGAAGCAAAATATTGAAAGGGAAGATGATCCTCAACAGCTAAACATTCAAAGTAAAAGTCTAATATAAGATTTGTGATTGGAGAAAAACTTCCAATGAAGACAATATCACTGAATGGAAGATATGTTGAATTATGGCAAAATGCTGTCATTGTTTTTATTTGGAAAAATCAGATGGAAGCTATCTATCTTTAAGTCAAACAGGCATGTGTTAGAAAGCTACAGTTCTAACTACGTATTCTTGTGACCCATCACAACAATTTGGTTCGGAGAGTAAAAGACAGAAGCTTCAGCCACAATTTTCATAACTAAGCAAAAATTTATTTCATATTTGGTTTCTTTCTTGAGCATGTGAAGTAATAGGAAAGAAAGAAGGAAAGAAAAAAGTTAAAAGATGTTTTTTTGCAAAAATTGTGGCTTTATCAGAGTGTTGTGTACAAAATCCTTTCTCAGAAAAGAAGGAAACATTTTACAAATGAAATGGCCCTATTTTTTTTAATGTTTTTATATTTGTATGCGCTAAGACCTTGTTTTGCAGGGTTTGGCACACAAGAAATGCTTTTTCTTCTAATTATTAATGATAAACAATTATAGCCACTTTCTCAGCATTTTGTTTATTTTACCAGAAGACAATCAGGAAACTTTAAATATAGAAAGGCATACCTCAGCCAATTATTAAAAAATCTGTATGAATTACTCTATCGAAAAGCTGACAATCAAGATTTTTTTTGTCCAGTTAGAAAGCACAAAAAATGTAGCTTGTGCACCAAACTGTGGTGATGAGTCATGTCATATCAATAAAGACACCATGAAACATGAAAGCTCATGAACTGCTCAACAGAGGATTATCTACTTTTATTGCTGGATGATACACATGAGGAAAGGCCTCAGTAACGCACTGCCACAGTAAAACTTTGCCTCAGTAACACACTGCCAAAGTATCGCACTGCCTCAGTAACACACTGCCTCAATAATGCACTGCCTCAGTAATACTCTGCTTCAGTAATACACTGCCTCAGTAACACACTGCCTCAGTAACACTCTGCTTCAGTAATACACTGGCTCAGTAACACTCTGCTTCAGTAATACACTGGCTCAGTAACACTCTGCTTCAGTAATACACTGCCTCAGTAACACTCTGCTTCAGTAATACACTGCCTCAGTAACACTCTGCTTCAGTAATACACTGCCTCAGTAACACGACACAGGTGTCTGAATGTGGTCAATCTAGACTTCAATCTGAAAGCCATTGCCAATAAGGCAATCCCCTGACCTACTTACGTATCGGTGGTGCTTAGGGATGCTTTTTGTATGGGTGTAAAAACAAAACTGCATCCATCTATTCTGGTCATGGCAAGCCTAAAAAAAAAATAAAAAAAATATCCCAGTCCTGTGATTTTAATTCAAATCAAGAACAATCCCATCTTTTATTGGCCTTTATCACACATTGCTTTGATACTTGACTCAAGAGTTGCCTCTTTAAGCCTAGATAAAAGCCTGGCCATAATCAAGTCCTGCTGTAACCTTGAGCACCAACTCTGCAAACAGTAATGGAGACAGCAGTCTGACCTTTCAACCAACAGTCCCACTTCTTGAACCTTGACTTTTACTTCAGTTTGAAAGACAAAGGCTCGAAGAAATGAGTTTGAAAAGAAATAAGACATCATTGAAAAATGGAAGACAGGGTAAAATCTAATATCAGGTTATGAAGGGCAAATATTTTCATACAGAAGAAGAAGGAAACATACTGCAAAACAAAACAATAACAGGAAAAGCTAAGAATTGTGCCTGGAACCCACACAGCCAGCAAACGGTGCGATACTGAAATATTCAAGACCCTTGTCAGCACAACAGATTAGACAAATAAATTTTGTGAAAATGTAGTGAATCACTGTTTTGCATGCTGCAGGTGAAATAGAGTTGATCATTAACGACACATAAATAAAGGTCTATAATATTTTCATTTCTAGCCTATCTTTCATTTCATGGAATTCAGGTGTTAGTGGGGTAAAATTGTCAACAAGTTCACAGAATGCATTAATCCTCCTACTATCACAATAATAACAAGCACTGAAAGCAGCTGCCATCAAAGGCTGCACATCGAGATGTAATATCGTGTAATGCTTAGTAGCACTGGTTAAGACTACTGCTGGAAAAGGGAGTTTCACTCGCAACATAGCTTTGTGTTAGTGGCCAGGATGTGTCACAAAACAACCTTACAAAAACAATGAAAACAACTAGCCATCACTCTGCAAAATCGTACATCCAGCTTTCTTCCTTAGTAGTATGGGATCATATTAGTCCAATAACTTCATACTCTCAATGAATGACAACAGTCACGATAGGAACTTCATCTTCATGTTTTTTTTATATAGAAGATACAGTACGGGTTTACAGCATGAGCTGAGCAATTATGCTGAATAGATTATTATGTCTACATAATTGTCATGTCCAAATTATTATCATCTTTCACTTCTTTCATGCTGCGATCCCTTATCACATTCTGTATTTCCGCTTGGGTTCCTGGAAATCCTTTGTATATTATCATCATTATGCCTCAGCCATACTAGCAATAGTTGAGCCGAGTCTCTCTAAATCTCCACATAAAGAATAGCCCAGGAGCTGGCACTGGAAAGAGATGACAATAAGAGAGAATGGTATAGAAACAGTGCTGAGATGAGTCGAGGCATTAGAAAGAAAGGAAAAAAAACCCCACAAAGGTTGAAAGTTTTCCGAGGTGTGATTCATTGCAGGGACCTGCCACGGCACCCTTTGCCTGGCTGCTGCCAAGACAACCGGCCTACCAATTAAGCCACCTGTCACTTCAACCTTCTATGGCTTGGACTCATCTCCGTACTGTATCAATACCATTTGCTCTGATCTCCAGGAATTCTCATTCTTCGACAGAGCCATTAAGTAGAGATTGGTCTAAATGTTATATACAAGGAGGGCATGCAAAAACTGGTGCTTGTGTTTGTTTATTGTTTATTGGAGGTTTTAGGGCCCCACAACACACGAGGGTCATAGAGGAGCCCAGAGGAAAGTAAGATG
>JBCIKM010408647.1:0-10706 GCA_039654465.1 Melibe viridis
ATTGATGGCCCTTGTGGCAAGACGTGTTTTGAGTTGAATAAAGATTTTTTGTGTATGTTACAACTGTCTTAATCAGGTTCACTTTATTGTTTTATTGAACTTGAACCTCGGGATTTAGTTGTTTGATTTTTACCACACCCAGTAAGAGTTGGACGTTTGAAAATGGGGGCGGGGGGCTATAAAATCTACTGCCATACGTCATGAGACAATGCAATAAGGCAAGCACGATTCATAAACAAAAATAAACAGACAGAATAAACAAAGTGAACGCCTGCGCGGGTGGCTGCGATTTGGAGCCGTTTATTCTTTCGTTGAATCGCGGCGTTGAGCAATACGCGAAACCGCAAAGACCGCTAAAAAAATAATAAAATATCAAAGTATGAATGAATGAATAAATGGGTAACCGGAAGCCGGAAACCCTTGTTGCTGTAAGTTATCTCCCATTTGTTTATGGAATTGTCATGGATTGACGTCTTAGATAATTACATTTTGATGTACCTACGTGTACGTGTTTAATAATTAAAAAAAAAAAGATAGCAAATGTAAGTTCTACTCTGAAATTGACTGCTATTTCCTGAAATCTAAATTCAGGTGCTCAATTCAGCCAGAACAACCTTTTCTGAAAGGCTGTCCTTATTCGCAATACCCCATTCCGAGGTTAGACAAATTTGACTGCAGAATTATTTACAACGTAAATGGCACAGAAAGTGAAAATCTATCAATTTAAGTGTTTCGTCCCAAAATATAAGTGAAAAAATTGAAGTTTCAAATATTTTATATTTAAACACATCAGTCAATCAGGTGATTATGGTGCTTTTGAGCTTTTACTGAGGATTGGAGGCTATTTAGGAAGGGTATTTGGAATAACCACTGCCTTCTGAAATCCTCACCTTTCTTTCAAATATGGGGACTGCAAGACACAATTGTTTTATTTGTTATGTTGCTTTTTGTGGCTTTGATTCAAGGCAAATAATTTTAAATTGAAAGATAGATACATCATTATTCTGTAGGATGCACTGCCCTTTGCAATGCATTTACCTGTTTCATACAAACTTGCCTTTTGCTAATATACATTTTATTTCATTTTAAATGGTGCTCCTAGGTCAAAGTTGCTCTGATTTCCTTGTCAATTGCATCCTATATTGATTGCAGCAGATTCAATCACTGCATCTCACATTTTTTAAAAAATTGAAAGCATCATTTGCACTGGACTGCAAATTTGCTAGTTCTGCTAAGAAATCCCTAGTTAGTGAAACATTTTTTTTTGCTAGTTCTGCTTTCACTGACCTTGTTGCTGAAATTTCTTGAAGTGGGGACATTTTTTGGCATATATACATTTTAAAGATAACTTAACGAGGAATTTTCTCTTGATTTAGGGGAATCATTTAGCAGGATTTCTTTCAGCTATGTTATGTTGCTTTGCTTCAGATAAAAAATCCTACCTATTATCAATTTTAATTTCAATGGCATGCAAAACTCTTGAATATTTATTTCGGTATTCAGATAACCTGGGAAGAATTTCATCATGACTGAGAACGTAAAAGTTGCTGTGCGTGTGAGGCCATTTGTATCCTTTTAAAAATAGTTCTGATGTAGAAAGAGAAAAAACTACTTTGAAATCATCTAATTTCTCAAACTCACTCTGACTGAATATGGTGAGTATTAATAACTATATGAATGGTTTGTCTAATTTTTTTTCCTTTTCAGTTTAACTCTTAAACGGGGGTATTTTTTTCTGGTTTTCTGGGAATTTTTTTCGCCTGCTTAGCGAAGTGAGAGAACCTTCAATATAATTATTTTTATGGCTTGTGTATCCCTATGAAGTTTATCATGTTTTATACCATTTGAAAGGGAATAAAATCATCTAAAAGATGAATTAGATTAACTTAAAACGAAATGTATGGGTCCAAATTATTTTGTTGAGAAGTAGATAGAAAAGGGAAAAAAAAAAATATTATTCTCAAGAATACTACTGACTATTCATTGTTAATATCGAGTTTAGTATCACAAAACACTTTAAGGTCATTTGATTGAAGTTAGAAACACACTCTAACTTGCATTGACTATTTATTGTCCGCAATTGCTCAAACAAATAGAATTTTCAAGCCCTCTTGTATCTTAGGAAATCGAGACTTACATAAAAGCTTCCAAATTATGGAGAAAAAAAACCGCGTACAAAAACGCACAAAAGCTGAAAATGTTTTGGTTTCGATTCGAATACAAGTCAGTGATGTAAAAAATCAGATGTAACCTTTGTAATCAATCTCTTTTTAACGACGACTGGTCTTATTACTATGACAAACGATCGGCACCATCGGACAGTCCCACCGTCCGATCCCCATTTAAGGAAAATCCATTGGATGCTGGCATTGTCCGATCCCCATTAAAGAGTTAATGTAGTAGTTTTATTTGAAAAAGAAAATATGGTTGGATCAGTTTGACCCCCCCCGAAACCCCAGCTCTTCTATATTTTAACTTGTATATTCAGTAATAACTTACACAAAGGGTCAACATAATGTTCTTAAGTGAGCGCAACTTTGTGTAGGTTTCATGTTGCTTTACTAAAAAACCTATGAAATTTACTTATTGTCTGAGTTAGAGATGAATTATATACAGGAAAGAAAAAACTCCTTGACTTATGAAAGAACTCCAGGGAAACAGGGAGAAATGCTGCCCTCATCATCAAGATGTCTGGTACCCAGACTGAAATCAAAGATCCTGAAAACATGAGTGCTGAGGGAAAGAAATTTGCCTTTGACTACTCTTATTGGTCTCATGATGGATTTACTGAAACCAGTTCTGGGTATCTGGAACCAAAGGATTCCAAATATGCTGATCAGGTTTGAATTCTAATTTATTGTTTAAAAAAGTTTCCTTTTGCTTATTATTGCAGTTTTCATCATATTACCAATCGTTATACTTCTACTTCTACTATCATCCTAAAATTAATTCTAATTCAAATTGTAATTTTTTCAATAGGTGCTATATTATCCAAACTAGGTACTTTTGAAGTCTGCGCATCCAAAAAATAAACTATGAAGGCAGATTTCTAAAAAGATTAAAAAAGAAAAATAATACACCACTTTTATTTCTCAGAGACGAGTATTTGATGATCTTGGTAAAGGCGTTTTGGCAAACGCTTGGAAAGGCTACAACTGTTCCCTCTTTGCCTATGGTCAAACTGGAAGTGGGAAATCTTACAGTATGGTTGGGTATGGGAATAACAAAGGAATTGTCCCACTGGTGTGTGAAGATCTGTTCACTGAAATTCAAGAAAAAAGGAAAACTTTACAGAAAGATGAGGATTATCAGGTTAGAGATTTTGTGGAATACCACAGCTAATTGATACAGTGAACCCTGGATACAACGAGGTCATCGGGACCGACTGGTTCTTGTTAGATGTTGAGTTCGAGGTATGCCTAATAATAAAGGAATACGCCTCATATTGGTGACCATTATTCTGAATAGCTTTTTAAGTTTATTTACCCTGTTAAATGTGCCGTAGAGGTTGCACGTGTATGTGTGTGTGTGTGTGTGTGTGTGTGTGTGTGTGTGTGTGTGTGTGTGTGTGTGCGCGCGCGTGCGTGCGTGTGTGCATGTGTGTGTGTGTGTGTGTGTGTGTGTGTGTGTGTATGTGTGTGTGCAGTGTAGAGATATAGAGAGGAGAGGTGTCACAGGCGAGTTTGCATCTGTCACATGCAGAGGTCACCACATGTTCTCACTACATATGACATTGTGAAGTGGTAGTGATAGTAATAAAGAGAAAAACAGAAAAAAAGTGTGTTTCAAGTACATGGTTTTATTATTATCCGTTAGTATGCAATTGTTGTGCCCATTGGATTCCTTTTTATTTTACTGACAGTTTATAAGGGAGATAAAAGGGATTTCAAAGTATCTCGTCCTGTCCGAGGTCTTATTCGATATGAGGTTGTTGTATCCGAGGTTTACTGTACAAAGATTAATGTTCTTTATCAAAGACAAACATTCATTTTAAAGTAGATGATTCTCTATATGATAACAAAATAAAGAACCAAGATGAAGATTTATAAAATTTTTACAATGTTAGATAAATATTGTAAAATGAGAATTGTAGTCCTTGGTTAGATTTTATCCAGATTTGAAAGAAGTATACACATTTGGGAAATTTTAAAGAAATGTCTTTTTTATATGATGTTGCAGGTTACATTAAGTATGTTAGAGATCTACAATGAGCAAGTAAGAGATCTTCTAAGTACCAAAGCTGCTGTTAAAGGTGGCTTGAAAGTAAGACAACATCCTTCAAAAGGCTTTTATGGTGAATAGCCTTTTTTTCTTTTCATTTTATATGATCATTTTAAAAAAATGTTATTGAAGTTGTATTTATGAGAACAACAAAATTAACTTGCTACTCTTACGAAATGCAAAAAACCTGGATGTGAACTATGATATTTTTACCACATTTAACATGAACTTGAGGCATTGCATGTTTCAATCTGAAGTCAATATATACAAGTAATAATTGCAGGCGTTGTGGGTGACAGATGATTGTTATTGATATCATTTCTTCTTATCAGTTATGCTAAATATTCCTCTTTCATTAATCAGATTGTATTAAGTTTCAATCATTTTGTTCATAAAAACCTTTAAACACTTTTGATCTAACATCGTCACCTATTTAAACATTCCAGTTGAGACACTGACATCAGCTCCTGTGAACAGTTACTCTCAGATTGAAAATAAAGTGAATGAGGGAACTCGCAATCGTACTGTGGCATCTACAAACATGAATGCCACAAGCAGGTAATGATGTTTCTTCTTTGACTAAAAATTTATGACCTTGAATATTTAAAGAAAGGTTGCATCTTCAAATATGAATGCCAAACAATGGTAACAGCATATCCTCTTAGATTTAACAAACTATCTCAAAGTATTTTCATGTTTAAGTTTCCTTAGAAATAAATCAAGAATTCTCTACATTCACCAATGAAAAGAATCTAAAACTTAGAAACTGAAACAGTAGAATAATAAGAGAACTGTGCAGATGTAAGTAATGAAAAAGGTTTTGTTACTAGTTTCTCTGCTGTAAAAGATTTGCCTTTCAAGACAACAGTTTAGTTTGGCATGAAGCAGGTATGAAAATTTATTGTATGGTGTATAAAACTTTATAATTTTATCATTAACTATTAAAAGTTCAAATGTGATAGCACACTGTAATCTGTATAATGTGTATGGTTTGTCTTTACAGCCGTGCTCACACAATCATTGCTATCAGCTTTGCTCAAAAACAAAAGAATGACGCAGGACAGAACATGACCAAAACATCAGTCATTAACCTGGTTGACTTGGCTGGCAGGTATATTCTCACCCAAATTGTTGGATTTAAAAAGATAGGTCCATACAGTTAAGTTGCAAATTCAGTGTTTACAGTAAGGCCCCGCAATAAACTCTTGTCAGGAATTTCAATGCATGTGTCTTTGTATGGGATTCACTTTGAAATGGATTGGGAAAAAGAGGGAATTAGAGGTGTTTTATATTTATAAGTAATCTCCATGTGACCTGTCTCATTTATTCATCTCTCAAATTTGTTTCTAAAATTTACATTTTTTGTTTGTAATATTATTTTGATTATTGGATAGCTTTTTTTTCTACTTTATAATTCCTGAATTTTGCCTCATACTAGTGAGAGAGCTGAGAGCACTGGGGCTACAGGTGACAGGCTGAAGGAAGGGTCTGCCATCAACCAGTCCCTCAGCACACTTGGAAACTGCATCAAGGCTCTTGCCGATCAATCATCCGGGAAAAAAAAAGTTATGGGTACGTGATATAATTCATATCCATTTGAATATGGTTTGCTGTTCCAATAATATTCTATTGCAAATATTTTTCTTTTCACCCATCATTCATGAAGACTTTATATCTCTTATATCTATTTACTGTCCTCTTTGCTATCACCATTCAAATGTTTCATTGTGACAGGGTTGATTCAAATAGAACTGTGAGTTTGAGTCTTTATTAATTTCTTCTGTACCAGGGAAGGGGGTGGGGGGGGGGAGAGGAAGGGGATTATTGTTTTTTTTTTTGTGTATTTATATTTCATTTTCTTTGTTATTTTTCTATCATCAAGAAAAGCAAAGCTTTAGTTTATATTTTTTAAATTTATACGGACCAGGGGAATAATTCTACTATGCAAAAGGATCTATACCAACTAATTAATTTTACCATTATCATTATTAGGTTCTCCCTGAGGTAAATTAGCTATTGGTCTTTCTCAATGAGCAGATACCACCAAGACAACAGAAACTATTGTTTGGCTCAAGAAAGAGTAATACCCCATACATATTGCTCATTATGCCACACAAGATTAGGCATGGTGGACTGATCATCTGCCTGTCTTCATTTCTTGTGATCCAACACTGCTAAGGTGGTATAAAGGGATAAGGATAACAAAATAAAACATTATTAGGATTATTGTTATCAAAACTATGACACGAAATTAAGATTCAGTTATTAAAAATTGTAAGTGAAATCAAAGATTGCTTTGAATGTCTTTTTGTTTGATTCATCCCTTTTTTATCTAAAAAAATTAAATTTTGAAAGAAATGTTTTTCCAAAGAGGCATCATTATTTCAGTTTTCTTTCAACAACTTATTTCTGGTTCCTCCTTGTTTCTAGTTCCTTTCCGTGATTCAGTGTTGACTAAGCTTCTTCAGAATGCTCTTGGAGGAAACAGCAAAACAGTGATGGTCAGTTTGGTTTTTTTTTAATAGGATTCTCTGTTTGAGGTATTTATCTATTTTTTACACCAGGAAATCTATATCAAGAAGTCATATGAGCTGGCAGATCAATCGTTTTTAGTGGTATTTCAATATTTGATTCTTTTCATGTAGGACTTAAAGATTGATTGATGCTTTACTAGGAGAACTAAGCTATCCCTTTTCTCACCGTCTATTATAAAATACCATGGTAGGAGTATACAGTATTTTATTCTCGATGACGACCCAGCTTCCAGCAGCCTCTACTTTGGACTCACCATCTACTCATGCTTTAAATATATTATTCTATTAAAATGTTAAACTTTACTGGAGGTCAATGAATGCTGTAAAAGAAAACCATCTCAAATTTGCTTTACTAAAAAATTATTGTCTCTACTTAAAAGGAGGTCAGAGTTTGAGTGTACACCAAGGTCATGAATCAGATAGCCTTTTGACATAAAAGGAAAACAGAATCCATATAATCTCCACCTGTTTTGATTGTCTCTAAATGGGATTACAGGGATGACAGCAGGGCAATTAACAGAGACAGCAAGAGACCAAGATATGTGGAGAGAAATCGTTCATGAAGCCTCCAACGCCTGGGACAGGCACGGAACCTGAGAAGAAATGGGATTTAATCATTGTTTTAGGAATATTCATGAAAAAATTTATTTGTTATACTTTTTACTCTATTAGATTGCTGCCCTTAGTCCAGCTGACATCAATTATGAAGAAACCCTTTCAACGTTGAGATTTGGTATTTATGCTTCGTTAACCTTTTCTTGTAAAATTTGTTGTTATAAATAAATCTTTTCATCTTCTCTCTGAAAGTCACTTTGAACTAACCAACAATTGAGATATATTAATTAATAGATGGTGTTTCCTTCCATGAGATTGAAATAAGATTTTCGTTTTTCTGTATGCAAAGAGATTATGTGACGCCTGTTTGTGAATGAAACAAAAACATTGTCAATATTGGTGGCCAACAAAATTTTTTCTTCTACTTCTCCTCCTCCTCCTCTCTTACTCCTCATCCTCCTCCTCCTCCTCTTTTTTCTTTTTCTTCTTCTTCCTCTTCTTCTTCTTCTTCTTCTACTTCTCCTTCTTAGTTTTCATATTATTATTATTGCTATTATTGTTATGGTTATTATTATTAGTACTAGTATTATGATTATAATACTGATAACAATAATAATAATAATAATTATTATTATTATTATTATTATTATTATTATTATTATTATTATTATTATTGTTGTTGTTCTAGTTCTTGTTATAATTATTAATATTATTATTATTACTGCCATTATGATGCTACTGCTGCTGCTGCTGCTGCTGCTGCTGATAATGATTATTATTATTGTTGTTATTATTATTATTATTATTTTTGCTATTAATTTTATTATTATTATTATTATTATTATTAATATTATTGTTATTGTTATTGTTAATGTTATTATTACTATTATTGTTATTGTTATTATTATTATTATTATTATCATTATTATTATCATTATTGTTATTATTATCATCATATTTGGTAGACATATGTTGCAACTTTTCAATTTTACTCATAACTTTTGTTTCCAAGCTGACAGAGCGAAAGCCATCAAGACCTCTGCAGTCATCAATGAAAGCCCCACAGATAAGCTGATTCGTGAGCTGCGTGAGGAGAACCAGAGGCTGATGGAGCTCCTCAAAGGGGGAGGAATTGCTGCAGGTAGCGCCGCCATGTCTCCCGCTGGAAATGCAGAAAGCTCTGACGGAGGTTTGTGTTTCATTTTTACCAGCTGCTTATAATTTTTTTTTAATTAAAAAAAACTTCATTTATGTTTTAACAAAGCTGACTTCAATATATTCTTTAGTTATTTTATTTGATCTATAATCCATAATATCTTTATTATTTTCTATCATATTTGTCTGCGGTTTTTACTGTCTATTTCAATGATTTTTTAAAGATAGTCTCTTTGAAATTTTTAGGTAATAATTGATAATATTTTACAAGTAATTAAATTTCCCATAAAAAAGAGTAACAATTGACACCTCTATGAATTTAATCAGTAGAGTGTACCATTGGCGTATAACTCTAAACACGTGGGTAACAGGGAGGTGAATTTCCTATTCTTGGTGACCAAAAGGCTTTCACTTAATTATCTTTGTTGAGTAAGTACTAGGGGGGAGGTGGGGGGTGGAGGAAAGGGTGTGTGTGTGGGGGGGGGGGGGAGTGGTTCAATTTTTCATCTTGGTTTAAAGAAAGCACAACAGTGTTCCCTTGTCCTCATAAAGCTAAAGTCTGACACATACAGCATAAATTTTATCAATAAGGCAATGCAAATTTGATTCTGAATTGCAAAAGTATTGCTTCTTGTTAGGTATTTCTTTGACTCCAAGATTTGTAATAAGAATAAATGTGTATAAATCTTTTGAAATTTCATTCATTAAGATTTGGCTGAATTGAAACGACAAATGGAAGAACAAATGGCTGGAAACGAAAGGGAGTTGGAGGAAATGAAAAAATCATATGAAGAAAGAATGAAAGAATCACAAAGCAATTCTAATGTGAGTAAAATCAATAAGAACAGGCATGATCTCTATCCACCTATTTTTTAGCTATACATATATCAGATTTTGAATTTTGCCTCATAGCTTTCCCATTTTTAATGACAAAAATAAAAGGAAAACTAATGAGAATTAAGAAATACCAAGGTATAAGATTTCATAATTTATTTCAAGGAATGGAGTTGTTTTGATTTTAAGTTTTTAATACCCTAAGGAGACAAATTGATACATATATATATTGCTGTTAATAATACGCTTCTTGTTTGTCCTTTTGAAATGGGAAACGCAGATGAACAATACTGTGAGTGATCCCACAAACCTGATATTCCATGAATGTCATGCATAAGCCTATATATCTATGTTTTCACTCAATTGATAATATGTCACCTTCAGGCACAATCATATCAGATTGTCTGTGCAGCTCTCTTACACTAGAATATATATCCCTCAAAGTTTTATATTCATGCTACTCACTAGTTACTTGCGTTTAAAATAAGAATATGCAAAATAATCATCACCATTTCATAGAACCGTTAGATTTTTTTTTTTTACTTAATTAAAATTGATATTCTAAGTAGATTTTGCTTGTTTGATCTGAAAGATTTCAGAGAACAGCTATTTAATCTGGTTTCACATCACAAAGCTCAATAATAAAGGGTTGGGAGTAGAATTTTGTTATAGTTTTACTTTTTTAATAATTTGTTGGGGTTTATTTCTGTTGTTTACCCTCATTTACAACACTTTTATTTAATGACCATCTATCTTTGATACAGTATAATAGTGGAAAGATACAGTGGTGTGCTTTAAGTATCTTTCTTTTTACCAGTCAACTCTCCAAAATCCAAATTGATAAAAAAATTGACTATTTACTGGCATCATTATTTTTTCATACCAAAACTTGCTGCCCCTCTCTTTTTGTGTTTGGTCGAGGTGATATTCTCAAATATTGAAGTTTGCCCTCATAAAATTCGAAAATGAACAATATAAACAATCAAAACTTAGCATTTACAAAGCCGTGGATGAAACCTACCTAGAAGACTACAGATAGTGCAGGCCAGAAATCAGTCAACAAATAGCTGTTCAAATGCTTGTGACTTATTTCATACACTTATACTTTGATAGGATATCTCATATTGATATTGTCAGTCTGGAACTTGTAACTCAATCTTAACTTTTAAACAGAATTAATTTGAAAATGCTTTTGATTAGATTACACCCAAAGAAGTAATGTGGGATAATTTACTGGTATCATTGACATGTTTCATACGTATTTTAAAGCAGTCAAATATGACAAATGACTTAGCACATTCAAGTGCTATTCTGAAATATAAAACAGAAGTGGAACACACACACACACACACACACACACACACACACACACACACACACACACACACACACACACACACACACACA
>JBCIKM010408867.1:0-10705 GCA_039654465.1 Melibe viridis
GCCCCGCCCCCTCCTGACATACACATATTGACAACCCCTCTGTTACGACATCCCTCTATAACGACATGTTTTTTCCGATCCTGACGATGTCGTAATAGCGAGGTTGAACTGTAAATCCTGACCTTTGTCATGAAAAACAAGATAATGTTTGCCCAAATGATATTGGTCATGATGGGGCTAAAAAATATATGAGATAAGGAGAGGAAAATTCTCTTTAGATTAGTATGTACAAGAATCTGCATGCTTCATATAATATACAAGGCTTTCTAATCTCACCGGAGAGAAAAGTGCTCTGAGCTTTAAAGTAAAGGTGTGGAAAACATTCATTCAGATATTATGCACTTTATCAATATATTTTTTTCTATATTAGAGGAAATAAAAAAGAGGAAAGTTTTCTTATAATAAATGGGTAATGGTGTATTCAGATTTGAAACTATTTTCTATTATGTTTTTAGTTATAAAATAATGTATCAACATCAGGCTTATCAGGTTATTTACATAATTTTGTCACAGTGATATATTCTACTTGTTCTTTGAATAACTACTCTTCTTGTGAAGGCTCAATCAGAAGTGGATTCTCACATGAGAAACAACAGGGACTCAGAAGCATGTTACCAAATGTTCAGTGACTTCGATTATTGTGAGGCTGGACTGTCATCAGAGTTTGATGCATTCAAGAAGGCAACAGTTGATCCTGTCCGGAATTTAAGGTTTTTCCATCATGCATTCTCCTTTTCATATTTCTATTTTTAAAGGTTGAATTTTGCACTTTTTCATTACTCATCTCATTTGTAAACTGACATTATCTTGATCAATTTGGAAAGATGAGTTAAAGAAAGTCAAAACTGTGTTGTATTCTTCGTCACCAAAGCAAATTCCAATCTTACATACGAAGAGGAAACAAAGTACAACAATTATCACAAAAAAATTCAGGAAAATCATCATTATTGTATTTATAAATTTTTCATTCCAGAGATGACTTGCGGTACTGGTTAACTGAAAACAGAGAAGATTTGAAGCTTGGTTCACCAGAGGTATTGGAAAAACATACAGAAATCAGATCCACTATCCACAATGTCAAGACCCAACAGGAAGACATCATGTTGAAATTGCATCATGAGCAGAAATGTTTAGAAGAGGAATTAAGATCTGGTTTGTTCTCATTTTACAACAAGTTTTTTATTTGTCATTTTCCAATCCTTATAACTTATATATAACATTTTTTAGTGGATATTTTCCAAAGAAGATCCAAAATCCATATGGGCTAGATTTAACTCCTTTCATTTTAGTCGAGATTTAGATTTCCAACTTCATTATACATCTTTGAAATTTTGTACGGTTTTATTTCATCTCTTTCCTTTTAGGTAGATCATACTCTTTACTGGTTTTTTTTTTTATTAATCTGCTGCATTTAGAAGCCCTTTTGGAGTTATGCCCTCCTGCATTGGAAAAGCATGCTACAGTTGCACAGGGAATTCCAGAAGAGGCTTTAGAGTTGGACTGTCCTGATACAAAACTGAGGTCTGAAGTTCTGAAAGAATATATTTCTCTTGATGAGCGATATGAGAAGTTGATTGCCGATCTAGAAAACAGGCATCAGCTTGCTTTGAGGTAATGCCACTTTGTTGGTGGAGAGATAGATATTTATTGTTAGAATCATTAATACATTTAGAAGCATTTGGAGGTAATCCTTTGCCGAAGGCTAAAATTAGTATAACTTTTTTTAGTCTATGAAAATTAATCATTTGTGAAAATCTGTCCTTAATAATATGCATGGCTCTTATTGAAAACAAATGAGTTCGTTGAATTGCTTGAATGTGTGTGTGTGTGTGTGTGTGTGTGTGTGTGTGTGTGTGCATGCGCGAATGGATGGGAGTTTGTGTGTGTATGTGTGTTGGGAAGTATGTGTGTTCGTGTGTATGTGTGTAAGTGTATGTGTATGTGTGTGTTTGTGTGTGCATGTTTATGTATATGTGTGTGTTTGTGTGTGTAGTGTGTGTGTTTTGTGTTGGTATCAACTCTGTAGACCCAGAGTGGTCTATGAAATTGTATGTATGATATTACATTATTCATTTATTATTGATGTCAGAGATCTAAAAACCAAAAATGAATTGCCCGTAAAGGACAATAAAGATTATTATTATTATTATTATTATTATTATTATTATTATTAAAAGATAAACAAGGTTAAAAAAATACTACTTTATCTTATGTGAGCAGTTTATTCTAATTAGCATAAATGTTAGCCTTTTAAAATCTTGGATTTTTATTGTCTCACAGTTGTGATCATTGTGGAGGTTGGGATGAAGACGAGCATTTTGAGTTTGTGGCAATTCATGACCAGTATCCCAGAGAGCTTCCCAACAGACGAACTCTTTTGTTTAACAGACTGAAGAGGCATCTTCCTAAGAAAAGCAGAAGTATATTGGTGAGGGAGGGGCAGAATGTGTTGAATTCAGAAAAAAACCCATTTATTTTTCTTTTTGAAACAGACAGTTATTTGCCATTCTATCTATTATGCAGCGAGGTGATTTGGACATGTTTTCCATTTCTCTTTGAAATTTTGTTTTTATATGTTCATTTTGATTTACTTTGAAGTGCTCTGAACAATTGTAATCATTAATATTTTCACATTTTCACTCTTCCTTTTTGTAAAATACATTCATTCTATTGAGGCAATCAATTCTTAGTAAAATGAACAATATCTAGGGGTCTTTAACTCTTAAAGTGTTCGGTGCCGCTCACTGCGTCAAAAAACATCCCGCTTAACTGTTCGGTGCCGCTCACTGTGTCTGAAGTAGATACCACACTAAATTGGTGAAATAATAAAAGTACAATGCTCTAACCCAGATGTGTTATGGTTTCCTTCGCTAACTAAACGTCTTACAAAGCCGTGAGAGTCAAATTTGACCGTAGTTTATAAGTTTTTGTTGATTTTTTTGCCGTTTTTTAACGATTTGGTCGGTCGCCAGGCATACCGTAAATACTAATGACAAGAATAAAGTAAAGTTGTTGTAAATTCACCGTTTCTAATCTAACTATAATGATATTTTCTTTGAACGATTGGATTCTGTTTTTGTAACTAAAATTGGATCACTGAATGAAGTTTTCATTGAGATCTAATTATTGGGATCGAAATGCGGGTCTATGTGTGATGATTTTAGGGGCTAAATGACTCATTCTATGCTCTTTCTCTGACGATAATACCACAATTCCTCTCAAATTTCACGCTGAATATCATTTCCTTACATTCTACAAGCTTTTCCCTTTAGTTTGATATAACATACAGAACTGTTATTTCATTTTGACGTTTTTATACTGCGTTTTACAACTGTGCCCATTTTTGAAATTTTTCAAGGGGGAAAACCCCCAAAAATCATGAAAAAAATAGATCAGTCAAAGAGTTAAAAACATTTGTCCCTGATGAGCCATTGCTTTTGAGTTTGCATGGTGTTTAATCTATACTTATTACTGTTTCTTTTGATGTTTTTAGATAATATTTGTTGTTGTTGTTGTCTTCAAAGAACACAAACCTTGTATCAATGCTTAGGGTTTGCAAGCCGGATGAAGTCACAAAATATTTTCTCTTGTTGCCATCTTGTCGTTGTCCAGTCTGACCATGAAGATTGGTGGATGGATTACAAGTATTACCACGAGAGGTTGAAAGGAATCTACACAGACTGGGCAAGAGACAGGAAAGAGCTTTTGGCGAAAACAAGAACAATCTTTGCAGAGATGGCCGTGGCCCATGAACTTGAAGAAGCGAGACAAGAGTATCATGGTCGTCAACGCCAACTTTGTGATATGCTCTCTGAGAAGGTGATTCATTTCTTAATGAAAACTGATCAAATGATTTTGTTTCCCTTGTGAGTCACCCATTTTCTCACAACAACAATGTTCAAACTTTTACGAAGTCATGCTGCATGTCTGCTATGGTTGCAGGTCAATTCAAGAAGCATCTGTTCATATAAATCAACCTACAATTGCAGTTCAAACGTTTCTGCAAATTTTGAAAAGTGGTGCCTTTTTTTTTGTTTGTTTAATTTTAGGTTCAGGAATGGAGAAGAAAGAAAGAGGAAGCCATGGAAATTCAAGCAAAATTGGACGAGGAAAGACAGAAACTCAATGAAGAGAAAATTGCCCTCGAAAAAGAAGCAGAGCAAAAAAAAAGGAAGAAGGAGAAAGAAATGGTTTGTGAAATGTCCCACTTTTTTGTTTAAGGTATAGGCTAAAGCTGTGAACAGTGTAGAATTATTGGTATTTAGCCCATTCATTCACAGACTCCTGTCAGTGTCAGTACAAAAACACATGGTTTGATACAGTACGCAGACAGTTATTAGATACCAAATTAATTGTGCGTTGGTTTTTTTTTGTGGTGAGCTGTTATGCTACTCTGTTTAGTGATACATTGTGTCTCATTGGGAATGAGGAGGTTGCTTTGGAAATGGTTGGTTTAAAATTGTACCGAGCATAATTTTATCTTTATCTAAAGTAAGGTTAAGAATTTTTTTTTTGTTATGGAGTCTTCAAATCCTTATAAACTTGTGTCTTTGACTGTTTTATTTGTGTGAGTCAGTCAATACATCCAAGTAAGTTTAAAAAATATTGTATACCAGTTCTTAATTTTCAGTTAGCTTGTTCCCTGACAGAATTTCAATGAAATTAGATTATTGTTCCATCATCATTTCCCCTTTCACTTTCAAGAGCCTTCAAACAAATATGCCCATTGAGAAAATAAATGATTAGGTAATGTCTTTGGATCAATAGTAAGCATTAATTATTTTGTTCTTATTAACCTTACATTTTTAAAAGTATTCTTTCCTAAAAAAGAGCATTGTCAAAGTCAAGCTGCATGTATATTTTCATGGATAAACAGATCTAATGATGAAAGCTTTAAGTTGTTTCTTTATGGCCACTTTTAGATTGAAAAATACAAAGAGGAAAAAGAGCAGAAAATCAAGGAGCTTGAAGCAGAAGCAGAGAGGAGATTAAAGGAACTGCAGGAAGAATTGGCAGAGCAAGCAATATTCGACAAAGAAAGAATTGAATACAGGTAAATAAAGGCATTTGCTTCTTATCTGCAACATTAACATGTTTGATATCACGCAAGGCTATGAGAAAGGTGGATAAAAAAATACTTTTGTAGCTGCTTAACTATTTTATTTTACACTTCTTTTGTTGAGAATGTAAAAACAGTTTAAAGAAAGTCAATATGTTTTATATCCAATAAATGTAATATGGTTTTTAATCTGTTTATTAGGGAACAGCAGTTGACTGAAAAGTTGAAAGAAAAATCTAAACGGAAAGAGGAGAAGTTGAAAGAAAACATGGAAAAGGAGGCCAGACTTGAAAAACTAAGAGAACAGGTAAATGTGATCTTAGGAAATCATTTTAACAACTTAGACCACAACTGATTCAACAAAACAATAAATTGAGATTTTCTATTTCTCTCTTTATCTTACTTAATTTACACTGAATTGAAGAGAAACTGCTCAGTAATGGAATTGTGTATTATAAGTGTTTGTATTCTTCTTCTTCTTCTTTTTCATTATTATTATTATTATAATTATTATTATTATTATTATTATTATTATTATTAATGAATTGTATTCCTGATCTGCTCATTCATGTTATAAGATAACAATGAAGATGAGGGATATCATGACGATAATGAAATAATTAGACTGTAATTCTGTCCACACCTGTCTGTAGAGCAAAATTTAAATTACTTATCCCATTGTCCAGAGATGAAAACCCTGATACAATCCAGTCAGGTCAAGAACATTTTTGTACAAATAAGAATTCTTGAACTCTTTGAACCTGAGCAGTCACACACAGCCTCCAAAAAGTTGAACAAAATTGACAAGCAGCCGTACTCTGAGGCCTGTCCACTAACCAAGGGTTTAAGTCATTTATGATTTTTTTAAAATCAAGCACAAAATTAGCAAGCAAATTGTACAACAATGATTCTAAAGAATGAACTTCTTTTCAATTTCAAGCCAATATGCTATAGATTACAGAGGAGTCTAGCCATTGTGAAAAATGTGATGGGGGTATTTCAGGTTGTCAATTGCTTCAAAACAGTTTCATTTGTAATTAATACATTTTTCTCTAGAAAAAGAGGACTTAATGGTTAACAAAATGAGAAAATAGACCAGTTATTATTTGAATAAACAATGCATGAATTCTTTACATGTCTATTTGCTATTTTTCATCTATAAATTGAGTGAATTAGAATTCTCATGTTTTGTTTTTTCTGATTTTCTTAAATTTTATAATACATTATGCATATTCTGTCCTCAACATACATCTTTATTCATTTGTAATATTTAGTTCCTAAATTAGTTTATTCCTTGATGATAACATTAATATACAACTTTTTGTTTAAGCCATCATTCAAAAGGCATTTTACAGAGTACTTAGTCAAAGGCCCTCCATCCGAAAGTGGAACACAGCTTCAGGGTCAAAGAGCTAGATGAAACAAAACAAAACATACTTCTTGATTATCTTTTTCTTAATTAAAAAAAAAAAAAATTGTAGAGAAATGAATACAAGTATGGATTAAAATGTTGGTTAGAAGTAATGATATGATATCTACCTTTGTCCTAATTAAACATTTCCATGATCATATTTTACCATAAGCTTCTCAGGAAATTGTGACTGTAACTTAAGTAAATAAATATGACAAGTATAGCAATAAAGAAGAATGAAATTCTGAAGCTGATATTAATAGTGGAGTATTGTTTGCAGCTTAATTTGTAGACCCTTATACAGGTGGTGACATGCAATGCGGCTTTATTCCACAGGTGAGAGTGGTGGCTGAGATGGATCCTGATAGGACCAAGCAAGGCACCAAGGTTTGTAAATTCATTGACAATATCTATCTCACAATTTGTGCTGTCGCGATATAATCATGCTTTTGTTTATCTTCACTTCCTTAGGTCCATGTCTGACACTTGTACCCTGTTTTTATCTATGTTTATGCAAATGCTTTTAAGGTATAGCTTTTGAGTGTCTGTGTCTTTTTCCTTATGTATCAGACTGATTTACTCAACCCACAGTGTCTTCAGGAGTGAGAAATCTCTTCAAGATTCTAATGCTGCCATTAAGGTGATATCACATTTAAAGATTAATGTCTTTCTCATTTGGTCAGGCATGGGAGGCTCACCACAAGGAAGATGATGACGAAGAATCTCCAATGTTGCAGCCTTTATTTGAAGTGCATGGTTACAGGTCCAAACAGGTGAGAGGTTCCTGCATGTCAACAGTTCGTTGCACAACATCATGCCTGGTATTTATTTTTTTCCTCCTACCTGTTGGCGTGTTACCTTTTGTATATCTGATATCATTAACCTGCGTTACATCAGTTGCAGACACAGTATTTTGTTACTGTAATTAAGTACAAATTCTATGAGATACCCTGAGAAATACCTAGCTAAAATTAATGCTTTCTGGTATCAAATAACAGTTTAACAAGAGCTTCAGATAGCCTTTAATGAGAGGCAATGGTTATTTTTAAAAATGCATTTCATTTAGCTGTGAATGGGGAATTGTGTTGAGTGTCAAAGTAAAAGCACTCTCTTGTTTTTGAATAAAACTAATTCCTTTTGAAAACTTAGTGTCTCCGAAAATTTGAATGGCAAGAATATTGTTTGCAATTGAATGTTTGAGAATGTTCAGCCATGGCTGAAACATTAAATATCTTTTTATATATAAAGTCCTTAATCCAATTTTTCCTCTTCAGATAACCTCTGACCCAAGAGTCAAATTGGAGAGCAGGTTGAGAGAGGCAGGTCTTCACACATCAGATTATGCAAGAGCTTTACTGAGAAATGTCAAGCCCCCCACAGTTCCAAGAAAAGACTTGAGTCATACCTTCCAATTCAAACAAGACTGATTTTACAATTGTTCTTACCCTCTATACTGCTGAACTGATGCCTGTGAAAATATATATTTGAACACAATGAACACAGCCAACACAAATGATGTTGCCAAAAAATTTATATTTTTCTGTCATATTGAACAGTAAGACATTTGTGTGAAAATATAGAAAAAAAATAAATTGCAATAACAAAAACTGTAAAATGTTATTTTGGTGATTATTGATTTGTGTTATGCAAGAATCTGAGGAAACTTAAACTTTGATTATTTGCAATTAGTTTACCTCCAAATAAAAGTGAGGCTTTTACATGGATTCTCCAAACCCCAACTCTCCTCCATCATTCAATTAAAGATGAAAATAAAGGAATGCATCAATCCTTCTCTTGCATACAGTCATTGATCAAATCTTTCATGCCTCTGGGTAACATTGCTTTAGCTCCAGGCCTTGGTCTCTCTGTCACTTTGAAGACGAGAGAATCTTGAGATCCTTGAAGCAGGCTCTTTTCGTGTTCCCAAGAAAACAAAGCTGCATCTGTTGTGGTCAAAAAGGGGTTGATTTCAATTATCCAGATCTTATCTGTAAGGGAGAAAAAAAACATGAGACAGAAAAAGAATACCAGTAAAGAGTAGTTGAGTAGAAAACATAAGGACCTGTTGTTGACCATGGCATGTGTATTGTAGTTATGCTTCAAGTGGATGCGACTCATATTTTATGAATATTACATTACAGAACTAATATTAATATTGCTGAGTAGTGCTCATTCATGTTTGTGTATGGTGAGACAATTAAAGAATGTATCATGCATTCTCTTGAGAGCCTGGTTTTCAGACCAGTTTAGTTCCTGGAGGATGCTACACAATCAATTTGACCAGGCTAGAACACACTGACTGGAGTAAGAGCAGGCAATCTAGAGTTGTGTGATTTACCAGATGACCAATAAATATAATATAGTACACTTACACCACAACAAAATCATAACATATGCACTCTTTAAATTGAAAACTCAGAGACAGTGGGAAGAATGATCAGCAGTGAGTGTGTTAAAAAATCAGAGATATGATGGTGTAAACAATTATGACAGATATTCTAAAGGTCTACCTAGATGTTTGTGGAGATGTGATGTTCAAAATGTGTCATAACATTCTTACATTGCTGTGAGGGAATTGTTGTAGAACTGGTATTTCTTTCAGTTTACAAAGACTTTGAAAAGTTCCATCTCACATCCTTTCCTTAAAAAAGAAACAAAAAACCCACACACGAGTGAAAATTGAGTGGGTCCAACAAATCAAGATATAAAAGACTGAAATGTGGAGAGAGACCCTGTGTGCCGACTTATGACATGACACAAAATGTTCTTCAATCCATCTCTCAAAATATTCTTTGTGGTATGCAAGCTTGCTACATTCTTTTTAAACATATTTTACTTTCTTCCATCACCACTATTGTGTCCACATACAAGAACATGATGTGTCACAGAACTTTGGAAAGTTTTTTTTAAACTGAAAGAAGAAAGTTCCTCATGCATGAGAGTGTTTCTTTGAGACAATGTCAGAATGTTATGCCACATTCTGAATTTTGCATCACCAGCAGTGTCAAAGATAACATTTAGAACATCGATCTGCCATTATTATCTACCTTTGCCATAAATCAATTGGACAAATTTTTTCTGACACTTGATGCAGATATCATTATTCTCATTTTCTGTAAATTTTCATTGCACTATGTGCATTTCTGTTTCATGTCATTAGTCAGCACACAGGGTCTCTCTCCACATCTCACAGTCTTTTATATCTGGATTTGTTGGATCCACTCAATTTTCACTTGTGTGTGGGTTTTTTGTTTCTTTTTTAAGGAAAGGATGTGAGATGGAACTTTTCATGCATTTACATGCGTTTCTTTTCCTATGGGTCACCTGGCACAAGACTAATACTTACATCAAGACGTAAAAGAAAATCAAAGTTACCAGGTCATGTGGACCTTATACTGCATCTGCATAAGGGGCTGATAACTTAGTAAACTTGGCTATTTGGACAGAAAGGAACCATAAGAGTGGCTAAATTTTCAATAGATACATAAATATGACTCTCATCCTACTACTTTTTTACCATCCTTCAAACTAACTCCCAAAACAAGGAAACAGACAACCAAATCATCCGTTCAAAACATCAGAAATCTTCCCCTCAGGGTTTCTGTTTTTCTTTTCAATTCAAAGCCGATACAAATTTTCAGCAATTTTTCTTTGATGGTGGTACCTATTCTTGGTTATTGCTTTTTTTTTTACGTGAGTTCAGAAAGTATAGCATTTATTTTGCAATTCTTATTCTTGGTCAACATTATTCTCAAAGCATTTGTTAATACCAAATCCCTAAATGCACAGCAAAATATATAACAAAATAAAAGTGGCCCAAGAAACTTGTTACAGTACAGAGAGAATGCTGTCTACAGGCATTGGAGCATACATTTTTTTTGCTTGAATTGGATGAAGAAAGAGGGTGAAGTGTTACACCAGTGGAACAGCAGTACTGAGGATGAACATGATTACACCCATTTTCGATACTAATGACTCTCACTCTATTTAGCAATACTTGACTTTTGCACTTAGCAAGATGTGTTCATCAAATTGCCATTGACAACGAAAAAAAGGGCCTCCCTATACCTTAACCCTGTGTATTTGAGTCATTGTGTTAGATGGAAACAGAGAAAGTAGTCTGTGGGTGGTTGGTGGGAGTCCCTGGTGGGCTCTTCGACTTCTGTTTCTTTTCTTTTACACTGAAGCTATCGTCTTTCTATTTCCCCTTTTCTGTGATGTCCTGTTTTTGTTGT
>JBCIKM010408974.1:0-10704 GCA_039654465.1 Melibe viridis
AGAGAGAGAGAGAGAGAGAGAGAGAGAGAGAGAGAGAGAGAGAGAGAGAGAGAGAGAGATAGACAGACAGACAGACATACAGACAGGCAGGCAGACAAACAGACAGACAAGGATAGAGAGATGATAACAGTTAGAAGTAAAAAAAAAAATGATGGTGATGACAATGTGGCGATGACAAAATGTGAAGGGGGCACAGAAGCAGATGATAATAAATGGTAGTGTGTGATAAAAAAAAAAGGGTGATGATGATGATGATGATGATGATGATGATGATGATGATGGCGACCAGTGTGTGCGCACCCTCAGTACATACACGCCTGTTGATGCTTTATACATCAAACAGGATCCCACAAATAAACACTTCTTACCTCTCCTGTCAGGCAGATGTCGTACTGGGAGGTCAGCTCTTTGCGGATGTTCTTCTGGTCCACAGGAAGGATCACCTGGTCGTCTATGGACTGCCAGTGCCACTCTTCAGCTGTGTTGGCATTAAACAACAACGAAATAAAAATAGACACAAGCGTTCAAATACTCATTGCTGCATTTGCTACCAGATAGAACATACGCCTAAACAAGTGTGAAAGTGGGGGAAAAAAAAAAAATCAAACAAGTAGACAGCATGAGAAAAAATAAGATAAGATAAGATCGTCACTGTCCAGGAAAACTGTATCCTGTAGTATGTCAATTTTTTTGGAAAGCCATGAATTGTGCCTGGTTTTTTTTTTCAGCAGAAGTTAATGATAGTGACTGGGGTTTACCACTGGGCTTGAAACCAGTTTTTAAGGGTGGTGGATAGGTCAGCAATGGCCAAGCAATGGGTGCCGTGATATAAGCAAAATAAACCAATGGTTAAATGGAACATACCAAAATCATTGGGAGGTTGTAGGATGAGGGTGGTGTCTTTACGAATCATCCGCAGCTCTTTAGCGACGTGACACGCAGTCAGAGGGTTGTCTCCAGTGATCATGGCAACCTGCAAGGAGAGACCATCAGAACAGCATAAAAGAAAGAGAGAACTAGAATTCAATTCAACTAAGAACTGTGCATGCATGAAAATCAAAGATTTGCAATATGACAAACATGAAAATTGCCACTTTTCAGGAGAGCAATTTAAAGTTTAAAAAATGTTTGAAAGACTTAATCAGGCACTGTTTATTTTGGGGTAAAATTTTGAAAAATTATTGCTTGCACAACTTAAGCATTTGTAGACCTGAAAATATAAATGATTTTTAAATGTTTGGTTGAAAAAAAGAAAATGTTTTTTTAAAATCTTAATTCAACAGTGTGCCCTGTGGTAAATTGGCTCATTGATATTTCTCAATGAGCAGATACCATCAAGGAAACAACAACTGTTGTTTGGTCGAGATCGAGTAAAATTGCTCATTATGCCACACAAGTTTAGGCACGGTGGACTGACCATCTGTATGTCTTCATTTCTTGTGATCCAGAGGTTTCCCAGCTACGTGAAGCTGGGTCCCGATACTGCTAAAGCAGTATGAAGGTATATGGATAACAAAACAAAATTCAACAGAGATCACAATACTTAAGACTAAATCAAACCTTGTGCCTAGAACAATTCATAACTGTACTCGCTAATTCCTTTACATTTAGCGGTCAGAGCAGGACATGCTTTTCTTTCTCAGTCGATTTTAATAAACGCTACATTAGTTTATGATCCATCTCATCATGCCAGGCACATACATACCTACGTACATTCATACATACTTACGTGGTGAGTGGAGCTGATTATCTCCTTGATGGCCTGCTTCGAGTCGTGCTTGAGCGGGCAGGAAATGATGACAAAGCCTACAAACTCCAAACCTTTCTCCACCTGCTCTCGTGTCATGTCTCGAACCTGAAAGTTCCATAAAATAATTTTTGTCCACAACAGGAAAAAACAAGTTTTCACAAGTGTTTGCTATAAATAAAAACAAAACAAAAAAACACATAGAAATTGAGAAGTTAAAAAAAAAGAAAAGAAGATAAACCTATTATTCAAAATAAAAAAAAATAAAAAAATGGAGCCTATTTTTGTAAGCATCAACAGATTTTAATACTGGGCCGATTGCCCAAAAACTTTGTTATGTTTTATCTTACTTTCCAAGATTATGTGATAATTTAATATATGAAGCACAAGTAAAAAAATAGAAAGTTCAGAATCACACAGGCCTAATGAAAAAAATAGCCATAAGGACATAGTCCCACTTCAAAAATTTAGATTGGTTTTCAACCATACAGCATGTTTTAACGGTATGAATTTTTAGTAAGATACTCGTAGTTGCTGCTAATGCTGTTGACATCCCAAGCAGTGTGTTCCTGAGAAGAATAGGGAAGGGAAGGGGGGGGGGGGGCAGCCACTGACCTGCTGGTGGGACAAGGAGCCAAGTTTCTTGTAGCCAAGGGCGAGCACTCTCGCTCCTCTCCTTGCCATGCGTAGGTAGATCTCGTCATAATGGGACGGCAGGTTCTTGAACTGGGAAATGATATTATAGATTATAAAACAACTCATGGACATTGCTATGTGCTAATAAGATATTATAACGGAATTACTACAAAATTTATTCATCCATTGCCAGGTGAAGACTTGGAAATGCTTTTCAGTTTGAAACAAAAATCCACTGATTCACTCAGTTGCTTTGCTTTAAGTTGATGGTTGACAAAAAAATCAGCAAAGATAGTGACGACGGTGATGATGATAATGATGATGATGATAACGATGATGAGGATGATGATGATGATGACGGTGATGATGATGATGACGATGATGATGACGGTGATGACGACGATGATGATGACAGTGATGATGATGACAGTGATGATGACAGTGATGATGATGAGGATGGTGATGATGATGATGACAATGGTCTCTACTATGCTATGCTCTGCAACATACTTTTGAGAGTCTCTGCAGCTCCATTGATAGATGCACAGAACTGGATGATGAGGAGGATGATGATGTTAAGGAGGAAGAGGAGGAGGAGGAGGAGGAGGAGGAAGAGGGGGAAGTTGATGATAAGAATAAGATAATGATAATGAGGATGATGATGATGATGATGATGATGACAATGATAATAATGATGCTGCTGATGATGATAACAATGATAATAATGATGCTGATGATGATAATGACGATGATGATGACGATGACGATCTGCACCATGCTTTTGAGAGTCTCCGGAGCTCCTTTGACGGAAGCACAGTACTGGACCTCCGTGCTGCCAGGGGGGGTGTGGCCTGCGATGACCGACATGCGCTTGAGGGCGCTCTGGAAGTGGAAGCGGTGGTAGATTTTCAGACCGTGTGTCTTCTTCCTCTGTGGTACAACAGTCTCGCCTGCACACCAACAAACAAATAATATAAGACTAACATCCCTCATTTCTATTCATGTTTTCTCACAACTACAGATGATTAAGATAAAAAAACAGCTTCAAAATCTTGCAAAGGTACAAAAGGGGAAAGAGAGACATGGAGAGAGAAAGAAACATTTGTTATTGCAAAGCACTTAGAGCATGATAATCACAATGAATAAGCGCTACATAAATAAAAATGTCTTAGCTTTGGTGAGTGTCCAGCCGATGGCCTTGAGGGTGGCCTTCTCTGGGGTGTCCCCCCAAAATTCCACTCTATAATCTTCATCTCATATTTTTTCCATCTTACCATTACTAAGCCAAGTGAACAGCCTTGACTGTGGCCGTCTCTAAGGTCTAAGGGATTCCCCAAGAATTCCACTTTTTGTCGTCAAGTATTTTATCTATATATTATCCTTTTCCATCTTACCTTTAGTCAGCGTCCACTCAACGGCCTTGAGTGTGGCCTTCTCTAGGGGATCGCCCACCAGATCATCGTCCATCTGCACCAGGGAGTGGCAAGAGGCGAGTACCTGCATGGTCTCCATCGGCGCTTCGTTGGCGGGGATGATCACCTCGTGCCCGTTGTCGATACTGGCAAAGGACAAGGACATGTCATGAAGGGAGGAACATATGAAACACAGTAAGTAATGGAGGGGAGCATGCACTGACAATTATAGAATTTCTAAATAAAGTAGTAAATGATAACATAGTAGTGTAAGAGCTGTGTCAAGAAAAGAGCAAGACAAAGCCACAGAGAAAGGAAAAAAAAGAAAGAAAATAAAAACGGTCGAAAAAACTTTGCTGCCCAGAGAAAAGAAAGACTTCTTCTTTATTTGGTGTGTTTAAATTACCTGGAGCCCGTTTTGTGAAGCCTGTTCTGACTCTTTTCCTTGGTCCGAAAACTTTTTTCAAGTTCTTACTTTTCTCTCTGATTTTGTGAATCATCTTCCGACTTTTTTCCTTGGTCTGAAGACTTTTTTCAAGTTCTTACTTTTCTTTCTGTTTTCCTGCATACATGTAGTTGTACCTGGCAAAGACCTTAGATTGAAATGTAGCTGTCTTTGTTACATTTAGAGTCCATATAAGCCTATAGCCACTCTCTCCTATTATTCTGCTTAGCAGAACTTTTAGGTTTATTATTTCTTCTACTTGCGTCGCTCTGCATATCATTACCCTGACCTGCTTCCATTCCATTTGTTTTTTGGGGGTTTGTTTTGGGGTTTTTTTTTCAGAATTTTTTAGATCAGAATCAGAGAAGGCGATCTTCAAGATCTTTTCTAATTTGAGTTTTATTTCATTTCTTCTTGATATGAAGATTATTGATGGTTTTGGCCGCCCTGTCCTCCTTCCCATCCATTTTGCAGAATATAATCATGAATTTATTTGTTTTACTCATTTGTGTGGAGGTAGTCAAGCATTTATCCAGGCTTCACACTTGCATCCCATGACCCAGCTTCAAAACGTGACTTGGACGGTTTGAGATTGACATGCTCTTCCCCACATAGCAACAGCTGTTAAAGTGACATTCATCTACATGACATCATACAAGCGTCTGTAAGTAAATAACATTGTTGTCCGAGCCTCACCTCAGGCCGGTCACGCCTTCCACTACCAGGTTGTCGCTGGTCAGTGTACCCGTCTTGTCAAAGCAGCAAATGTCAATCTTCCCGGCAAACGGGATACGGAAAGGCTCTGTACAGTACACATCTGGATGGCACAAAATAAAAAATATCCAATACAGAATCAAGTCGCACATTCTAAAAACAGATTTTTGCATACATATCATCTCTTTTTTTTCACATTAAAATGTTTTCTCTGCTTATTTTCTATTTCAAAAGAAAAGGTTAAAAACTGTTGTTTATTGTTTTCATAAATGAAAAAACAAAAAAGGACATTGTATAATTTACACTACAAACAAATCTGACTCTGTGATAAAGAGGAAACAAACTGTAGTCCAGATGGAAATAAATGGCTCACACTTTTCCCGTCTCACTCATTTATTTTGACATGTACGTTTCTGACATTCTGAACAGATTTCTAAATCATCTGTTTTGACTTTAAAAAAATTGTTCCATGAATTTGAAATAATAGGACAGTACTTTGTATAGTAGAACTATGAAAAATTATAAAAAGGAAATGATTAGATAGAGAGTTTTATTTATTCATATTATCCATGATAATATATTATTATAGTTGAAATATTCTAGAGATTTTCATATATGATCGTATGCTCTCAACTGTGTTCATTTATTGCTAGACTTACATATTTATGAAATTTTATTCATCTGTAAATATTGTACATAAGAACTTAAACTTAAACAATTTTATTATACTAAAACCATCCTTAGAAATGCATGCCCATGTACACGTCTGTAAAGAAATTTCCATGCTTGGATAAATAAAGAATTATTGTTATTATTATTATTATTATTATTACAATTTTAAGTCATTTAAGAGTGGCACTCCTGGTAAAGGGTCAAATTGAACACAACAGTTTATATTGTGAAGATATCGGAGTTGGATGTTAAGCTCAGAGGTCCCCCTGGTTGCAGATCAGACAATCTTGTCTCGTCATGTGTTACATGTTGGTTGTCTGCCAGGGATATGGTATTGTAAAGCGCTTAGAGCATGATGATAACTGTGGATAAGCACTATATAAATGTTATATTTAATAAAATCAATTTGAAGATAGTTCAGTATCATAAAATCATTGATTTCCACTTTTTGCATTCAACAAAGGATCTTATCTTGTCTTTGTTTTCATTTCATGGTCACCAGAATGTTCAAAGTGATTTCTTGTATCAACTAAAGAAGAATTTTTTCCCCCTATGTTGCACTAGTAGTTGACTCAGTGGCTCTGAGAGGAACTACATGCCTTTCACAGCTTTACTACAGAGAAAAATGCAGGAAACAAAGGGTTGAAACCAATTTAATAAAGAGTTCCCGGCTCCTGTACAAAATTTCATAACCGTGTACGAAACGACAGCTGAGAAGGGAAACATGTGAAACACTTATTTCTAACCAGGCTGTAATAAATCAAGCTCAAATTTAAGTATTTCAAATAATACAACACCCGTGAAAAAAAAAAAGCCAACAGTATTTCAGACACCATAAAACACTGCAGCAACTATTAAAAAAATACCACAAAAGCCATTTTAAAATCATGTCTGGCAAGTTATAAAGATCTGTTTTAAAATAAGCCAAAAAGCCGTAGGTTACGATTAACATCACGTCTTTGATCACTTGGAAGAATTTCAGGCATTTCAGAACTGGTTCAACGAGACTTACGTAGTTTGGTGAGGGCCAGCAGAGACGTGTTGACTGCCAGCGACAACTCAATAGGCAGCTCTGGTGGCACCACCGAGGTCAGAATGAGGGTGCATTCCAGGAAAAGCTTGTACCGATTCCTAGAAGGATCCTCTGTGCCTGGTGAGGGAGGGCAGGGTAGATAAAGGGATGAATGTATTTGGCGAATGCATTATAATAGATGGAGAGGCTCACTGTCTTGACAGTGGAGCAGTCCCCTGGTTTGAATCTCACTTCGGAAAACTTCCAACCTTCCTGGGTTTTCCCCCTTTCTTTGTATGGCTTTGAACCGTCATTATTTTCTTTGATTGTCAATAGTACAAGGGAGAAGCGATGTATAATTTAACATTTTTCATCTTCGAGAGAAAACTGGTACTGATAGTAATTGAGACTGACATCAAATTGGCAGCTTAGGAAAACAATAGAAAGTCCATTAATTCTCTTTCATTTTGATAGGAATTGTAACTGAGTATGTCAGCAATATTGGTTACAATCACTACAATGCAAAAAGTATTAAGTATCATACAAGTTTTCTCTCAGAAAGAACTTGTATGGAAATAAAGAAAAGTTCCCTTCTTAAACTGTCATTGTACTGTAATCATACAAAATCTATAGCAAAAAAAAACAAAAAACTTAAGTGAAAACTCCCAGTTGAAAATCTCTTACCATATTTTTACACTTTTTAACACTATAATCACTTTTAAAAATCAACAGAAACAAAATTTTGTTAGATATTAATAAGAATGGGGTTTTTGGGGGGTAAAACACAGACTTGAATAACAAAATTTATAGTTAAAGGTGTGTCCAAATCTATGCCATAAACATTACATTCTCACTTGTTCTACATAAGCGGTGCCTTTTACTGCTATCAAAGTGAAATTGACACAACCAAACCATGCAAGCAAGTCCATATTCCTACATAACCTTAGTTATAATTTCCAACCTTTCCGCTTTCCCTGGCCACTCAGCCTGATAACCGAGTTCCCCACAAACCTTTGATCCACACGTAGGCAGCAGCGATGACAGCAAACACCAGCAGGAACATGATGAAGAAGAACGTCTCAAGGTTGTTGGCTGTGACGCGCTTCACCCCAAACAGGATGGTGCGTAGCAGTTTCCCTTGCGACGTGTTGAAGCTGTGACGCAGCACATAGGCAATGCAGCCATTGTCACTGGCTATAAGGCAAAAGAGAACAAAAAAAAATACAACTAAAGCATTTGGAATGGGTTGGAGTACCTTGGGGCGACTTGATCAGCTTTAGCGATTTTATCTAATTCATTTCATTATTTAAAAAACAATTAATTACTTGATAAAGAAAAAGAAAATTGTGTGAAAATACAAAAGAATGACTTAACATACACATAAGTTTGCTGAGTATTAAGGAGAATTCAGAATAATAAAACTGGCCTCGAGTTATAGAGGTAGGGATCCAATTCTTTTCCCTTTAAGTGCCTTGCTCCCAGATCACAAAACTTCCCCTAAAAAAATGAATAACCACAGTCAAAGGGTAAAAATTACTTAACACAGATTTTCTGACTAGTATGACTTGATCAGTTTCCAGTCCATGACAATCATTCTTAATCAACGTAAAATGAAACAAACAAGCAAACAAAATAATACAATAAAAAAAAGAACTAAGTGGTTAAAAAAAAAATAATTTGGCAGTAACAGTGAGGAATACCCTTCATGCCCGGTCCTGACTTGCTGGGGGGTGTGTGCTGCACCACTTTGGTCCCACCGTACAACACATGTAGTTTGCCGTCCTGCTCCATGTTAAGGAAATGACTCGGCTCCAAATTCTCTACTGGTTCCTGGCGAAAAAAAAAAATAATCATATTACGCATTCAGGCTGCATTCATTTACAGCACCATGGTCTGAAGTGTTTTAGGCAGAAATAACACATAGCTGATAGGCCCAAAAAGCATAACATCCCATGCCAATGTCTAGTCCACAGCCGTCATCTAATTGTGATTTAGGCCTGAAACACACGTCGGCTACATGGCCTGCTAATTCAGAACATGCTGATTTCCCAGTCCTGTTTGAAAAGAAGGACTGTGTGACCATAACGATTTGTCCAATGTGACTGGTTGTACTTTTTAAAACTATCTTTTATATATATAGATATATACATAACTCAATGCTGCAATTCTTTCTATCTCAAAACCACAATTCAAAATTTATACACAGGTGAGGAAGATACTTGATTACTGTGACTAAAAAACAAGTAATTTGAAGAGGAATTAGTTCTATTCTTTGCATAAAGAATAATCAGGGATGGGGTGTTTACTCTCTATCTGCATCAAATTAGAGAGAAATTTGGAAACTGATGCGAAAGGTGTCATAAACTTTGAACCATTCAATATTTTACAGGTCTGCAAATGAGTGCAAAAACTTATATAGGAAACAATCTCTGCACAAAGTCTCAATACTACTGTTGAATGATTAACGCATGACGTGTGGGAGTGGTATTGATAGCATCGCTTCGCTACTCAACGGTTAGTAACTAGTGGGGGAAGTGGTATTAATTCCGGTCACCTCCCCCTCCCCCGCATTTAAGGCCATCTCTCTCCTAAAGGAGTGGTATTCACTATCAACAGCAGTGTTTTGGGGTGGGCTTGTTTACAGGAGAAAACTACACACGAGACACCATGGTAAGCTTGAATTTTAGACCAATGATGTTGTACCAAAGAATCACATGATTGTGATGACTTGACCTGGAAAGATTGAAAGGGAATTGGAGGATATAAATTGGTAGCAAAAATGATCCAGCAGCGCAGTCAATACACAGAAGTGGGTTGCAAACTGTTTCATGGCAACTTGGGGTGGACACGCACTTTGTGAGTTAAAATTGTATTTCCATTCTATCAGTATTGTGCCAAATTTGAACACAAAGTGCTCTGCAACACAGATGAAAAGGATACAAGTGCCTCTCACACCCAGGTGGGGTGCTTGTGTTTAAGGTGACTCACTGACCTTTATAGGCAGGGTGCTTACTGTGACCCACTCACCTTCATGACTGGCACGGACTCTCCCGTCAACATGGATTCATCCACAATACACGGCCCTCGCAGCAACAACATGTCACAGGGAATCATGCGCTCGCCTTGGGATCGAACTGCAACATGGAATAATAAAAGGGGAAAAAAAGGGAAAGAAATCAAAACAAATTCTACCATTCACTACCTGGAAACAGTTCTCTTAGAAATAAAAACAAAAGCAAAAAACCCTTATTGATCCTATAGGGGAAATTTCGCTTCAGCATCTATCACAAAAGAAAACTGGGACAACTCGGGCGTCACCTGCAGTGTGGTCGGCTAGATGGCGTTGGCCTGAACCTAAAACCTCCGTCATGGGAGTACAATGCATCACCAACTAAGCCACTACACCTATACTTTCCTTCATCCCTTCTGAGTTTCATTATTGGCTGTTAAATCACAAACCCGGCAGCTACAGTTGCCCTTCTCCTGAAACACCTTTTCAGATATCAGGTCATCTCATAGGAACTGCTCAACAAAAATGTACAGTGAAAACTGAAAAATTGTCTCAGACAATTTGACTTCAGAGTTGAAATCCAAACAACAACAACAAAATTATCTACAAGACGCTGTGCTTCAAAAACTGTAAAATTTGACACAGTACCTTTACTAGATACACCCTGTGGTAAATTGGCTCATTGGTCATTCTCAATGAGCAGCTACCACCTAAGGCAACAGCAACTATTGTTATTTACAAATACCACTTTTTAGTTGGTGTATAAAGGAAACAAAAGTAAAAGAAGACTTGTATTTTATATTCTGAGGTGTGAGAGTTCATTTTTGGCTGGAATTTTTGAGTTTTCCGTTTTTTTGTCTCTCTCATAAGATAAAAGAATGAAGTGTTTATGTTTCACTCAAATAAATGTAACTTTGCTAAAAACCGATGATTTTTTATGCTGTAAAGTTTTTTTTATTCTAAAACATTCTGAAACGTAGGATTATCACAGCTTAGTGTATGTAGTTGAATTTTCAAGCAGTATAATTGAGATAAATTTAAATTTTGGTTTCATGT
>JBCIKM010409082.1:0-10704 GCA_039654465.1 Melibe viridis
CCCATCTAGTCTGGGTCTTCATTTAAAGCCTGTCCATTATGGTTGAACCTATGGCATAGCCTTTAAAATCATCAGGCAACACAAGCCTCTCCACCTCGCCAAGGTAGGGAACATGGAGAGGACTTGTAAAGCTTGAGTCGTAATTTTCGTTTAATTTTGTCTCCCCGCAGCTCGTTACGACATGTAATTGAAGTGCTAGGGTCGGCCTGGTAGCGCCGCCATCTTGTTTTTAGCCTGCAGGCCTGGACTTACAGATGGCCTTGCTTTGACTCACCTCTGCACTGTGCCTATACTTTTTTCTGTTTATTTTCATCTATTTTAGTACCAGCTCCTCTTTTCTTCATATGCATTTCCTTTTTTGGAGAGTATAGTTCAGAATTAAAACTCTGAATGTTATAGGAATACCTCTGCTAATTAAATAGGCAAGCAAAAATCATGTTAATCCATTGCTATTTTCTGTTTTCTAGGGGGTGTGGATTATGTATTTCTTTTTTTTTTTTAGAGTAAATTTATGTGTGTATATATGTATTTATATCTGTCTGTCTGTCTATCTGTCTATGTTTCTGTGTATTTTTTTTTCCCCCACAAGCCGGTGGTCTGAATGGATGATTAACCTATGACAATCTCTTACTGTTGTTATATTATCTGCTGTTCATGAATTTATTTAATGACCCAAAAAAGGCATTGATGAATCATTCATGCATGTAAAGACAATGAAAAAAGAGATGTGTGATGGGAGGCAGATAGACACACACAGAGTGACAGAAAGGGAACATATACAAACACACACACACACACACAGACACACACACACACACAGACACACACACACACAGACACACACACACACACACACGCGCACGTACGCACAGATACTCATACAGAAACAAAGAGACGGACTGACAGACAGAGGGGATATAGGGAGACAGAGACAGATGGAAGGGGTACATAGATAGAGATAGGGTTAGGTAGAGAGAAAGAGATAGAGAGAGAGTTTTTTTATATAATTCAAGCAGTGTGCATGTGCGTTATTTTCAGTATTTTTTATATTTCTCCATAGGCGGACTTTGCCAATAAATATGTTGGAGGGGGGGTGTTGGGCCATGGGTGTGTACAGGAGGAGATAAGATTCCTGATTTGCCCTGAGATGATTGTGTCGCGACTGTTCACAGAGGTTCTTTTGGATGAGGAAGTGCTTGTGATGACTGGTGAGTACTAGATCTCTATATTTTGGTGGCTAAGAAGTATTTACTGGAGCATAGGGAGTTGGGCTCACAGCAGGTCACAACAATATGAACTTGGAGTTGTGAGGCCACTTTTGAGAAGGTTTTCAAGCTAAACAGAGTTTAGCAGAGAGAAAAAAGAGAAAATGAAGAGGTTAAAAAGCCAGGCTCTTTTTATAGAAATGAATTGTTTGTATTCAAATGCTATGGCATTCAGGTGTACACACAAACACACATGTATACTTAGACTCCTTTTAAAATTCTTAAAATTATTTTGTACTTTTTGCTGCAGAGTCGAGGGTTTGAGAAAAAAAATTGCTGTTTATAAGCAAATTATGGTAATGGAAGTTGCCAGGTGCCTAATTGGCTATTATTATCCTATTTGGAGAAAGCTTGTCATCAATTATGTTCAAAAAGACTGTTGACAAGGCCTATTTATATGAGATTATGCAGTCTATTGTTTACATTTATCTTTGGCAGCTCAACTGATAAAGTATTAACACTTTTTATCCTTAAATGATACTATGGAACAACATTAAAATTAGTGTCTTTGTTGGAAAAATTGTCAACCCCTTCACAAACTGCAAGCGTCAAATGTTATGTGTGTCTGTCATACATGGTATTGTAAACAGCTGACTATGCCAGTAGATAATGGCTTTATAATGGCTCAATATTGGATAAATGCTTCATGTTAAAACTATTAAATTTTTTTGGTAGAGATATATATGTTTGTTTTATAGACTGTTGAAAGGCACTCACATTGAAGGAAAGAAAATCTAAATATTTAGAAAAGTGTTTATAGCCACAACAGTTTATTTCATATAACTTAATTTGGACAAATGGTTCGGGAGAGGCAGGCCTATCGTCTAGCCTCCAAAAACAATTAGCATCATGCCTCTTAACTTCATCTTGGGATATGTCAAAGATAAGGTGTTTGCAAAATCCTCAAGAGACATTGGCCTGGCCGCCTCCAAGTAAAGAGACAGGAAGTTGTAGCAATTGCCACAAACTGCACAGAGGGATTTTAAATAACAGTTAGAGAAGTTAAAAAACAATGGCAGAGGTTTCTTCTGAGCTGATTGCTTTGTGTTAATGATGCTTTGTGAGTGAAATTGGACAAGAGTTCACTTTGGTTTCTTTTTTTTTTACCTATTGCATCAATTATCAGTTCTGTCGGTTTCTACCACACTTCTTGAATGGCGTCACTGTAGAAAAACTGGTTGCTGTATCTTTTTGATTTTTCTATTTTTCAATTTTTTAGCTATTTCATTTCTTTATCATGGAGTTATAAAAGAACAGCCTATATAAGCATTAGCAGAAGTAGTAGTGATACCAGAAGAACACTCAACATCATCATGATAAGAATTGCTATTTCTACTGTTTTTATTTTATTACTATCATGCTTTTTTCTGCATGCTTAGAACGTATCTTTTGGTCTTGAAATCATTTCTCCATGAACACTTTGTTATCTGTATTTATTCTTTATTCCCTGGTTGCAGGTTGTGAGCGGTTTAGTTCGTACAAAGGCTATTCCAGAACATTTACATGGGATGAAGACTACACAGATGATGTGAAGAGGTGAAACAAGTCATTAATAAGTTCATTATAATTATAGTTAATCTTAAGCTGTAAGAAAATTACGGAACAAATCCTAATGGGTACAGAAAGTGTGTAGAGATGCCAGCTGTTGGGACTTATGATTGCGTTTGAGATAGCTAGCACCCAAGGAACAAGGCAAAGTAGTTCTATTTTGCAAAAATCAATAAGAGTCACAGAGGTCATCCACTTCCTACCCTACCCATCATACTCAATGAGAATGTGGGGAGGCGTGACAGAAGCCTGGCCCAGTTAAGGGCCAATGGAGGGTGCTGGTGGCTGAAATAACCAAAGCTGCCGAGGTGATTTTGTCCCTGACGATGGGCCTTGGAAGGCTCATTCATTCATTCATTCATTCATTCATTCATTCATTCATTCATTCATTCATTCATTCATCCTTTCATTCATTCATTCACTCATTCAATCATTCATTTATTCATTCATTCATTCATAAGGAGGATACAGTCTGAACCAGCAATCTTCACTCCAGTCTTATTTACCACCAAGAGACAATAGAATATTATCATGCAAACATATCTCATCGTGCATGCAATTTCAGGTAAGCATATTTCTGATTACGATCAGCAAATAAGAGACAGATTGGAAACAAACTAAAAAAGTAGGATCACTATTAGGAGACAAAGAAGACATAAAAAGAAGAAAACAGCTGGCAACAGTCGCCCTGAACAAATTAACACACATTTGGATCAGGGGAGACAAAATTAAACAAAAATTACGACTCCAGCTTTACAAGTCACTTGTCAGACCAGTCTTGACCTACAACTGTGAGACTTGGGCATTGTCCAAACACGATGAGAGACAACTTGACTATTTCCATTGTAGAACAAATCCCTCTACAAAAAGTGTGAGGAAAGACCAATATCACTCTTTGTCCTGGAGAGGAGGTGGCGACTTTTCGGACATATATTGCATCGGGACAGCAAGATCCCTGCCAACAAGGCAATGCGGTTTTATTTTGCTGGCTCTAGTAAGAGTCATAGAGGCCGTCCAAGAACGGCATTGCCAATCGTGCTCAAAAGGGACTTGCGGAGGTTAGACGAAAGCCTCCACATGGCATCAGCAGATGACCTCAAGCGGCTCTCAGAACTGGTCCAGGACAGGAACAAGTGGGAGGAGCTGGTGGCTGAGATAACAAAAGCTGCCGAGGAGTCCTTGTCAGATGACTGGGATGCGGAAGGCTAATTGATTGATTGATTGATATTTCTGATTGTTTTTAAAGTGAACTATTACTCTGCTTTAAAAATCTTCAGTCATTCCCTACTGGACAACACAGACAAGCAGAGGGAAATTATCTGCTGCTACTGTGTTCATGCACAAAATCAGCAGCCTCAAGCCTTTTAGGTACGGTGGGCTTTGGAAATGGAGAGATCACAGGATGTAACCCTCTAAGGGACGAAGTCATATCATCCCTGATAATGTTTAAGTGATGACTCACCTCATCCTCAACTGTTGGCAGTATGAACAGTATGAAAAAAAACCTTAAGCTCATGTCAAAAATAATCAAAGAAAAATGAAGATATACTTAGCCAAAATTACAGTCTCACTGTTCTCATGTTCATAGTTTTTACATCCTGTAAGTAAAGCTTCTTTTTCATTATTTGGGGGGTCAGTAATTATTATATGGGGTGGGGCAAAAAAATGCACTGACTTTAAAAGACTTATTACTCTGCAACTAACTGAAACTTGCCATGCATGAAACACTACTATAGTTGCGCATACCTTGAACATTGCAGCAAAAATAAAGCTCAAATGTGTTTGCAACAGCTGTTTAGCTAAGAACAGATTTTTCGAGAAAGTATCATGGCTGACGGAATTCATGCCTTTTAGCAATCCATTATTACACATTTAAACAACTGACAAAGAAAGAAAGATAGAAACCCCCATTTTTTTGCAACCGCTCAGACAACTACCCAAGTTTTTGTACATCAACTTTGAAGAATATTGAATGAAACGTGTGTCTACAGTAATGTCAGTACCATTATGGGGACAATTGGCTTGGGCCGATTTTGACGTAAGAATTTGATCTCTTTTAATTGCGTAAAAAAATCTGTTTCTGCCTATTCTTCTTTTCCTGTTAGTTTGAATTAGATCGGTGATTATTTAAAAACAGCAATTCAATTCAATTTTTGTATTCGAATATTTGTTAATTATCGGTTTTGGTTTGTACATGTTTCTTAAAAATAAACACACACACATACAAATATATATTTTCATTAGTTTAAACAACTATGAAGAGCTAACAGGGAGAAAAAAATAAAAATACTAAAAAATTACATCAGTGCCCTGTGGTAAATTGTCTCATTGGTCTTTATCAATGAGCAGATGCCACCAAGGCAACAGAAACTATTGTTTGTCTCAAAATTGAGTAATACCCCTTGTACTCATCATGCCACGCAAGATTAGGCATGATGTACCGAGCCTCTTCATTTATTGTGATCCAGAGTTCTTCCCGGCTTCTGGGGCTGGGTCCTGACACTGCTTAGGCGGTATGAAGGGATATGGATAACAAAACAAAACAAGACATCTTTTGCAGTACCAATTTGATTTGCCATGTGCAATCCAATTATCAGATAGGAAAATTAAACAAACAAACAAAACAAAAAAGGTGGAGATGAAAAAAAAAAGAGGCATCACAACTTATATTTAATTAAGAAAATACTTCACCGAAAAAAAACAACAAACCCCACTACATCCCCCACATACTCTCTTCCACAGTACTCACATACATGCATGTGCATGCACACATGCAGGCACGCACACATTACGTAACTGCCATGGTCCATTCACCAACCCCCACACACACAATATACACCCCAATCCCCACACACATATACACACACACACATACACACACACACACACACACACACACACAAATACACACACACACACACTCATATACACACCGGTCAGCACAGATATCTACATGCCACACCGGAGCCATTCCGTGTCAATATTTAATTTTTAAATTGTCCAAAGTTTGAAATACTCCTAATATGCTCTGGCAAATTATTTTAAAGAACAGTGGCTGTATATCTAAAAGAGTTTTTGCCATCAGTAGTACTTCTAACATATGGGATATCAGTGATGTTTGTGTATCTATGAAGTTATGTTTTGTTTAAAATGAACCTCGTTGTTGAGGCACTGAGGGACAAGGTTGTATATGATCTTAAATGTTTCGAGAGTGAAGCATGTCATGCGTCGTATATGTAATAATGGTATTTTAGCATTTATTACTAGTTGCTCATATCAGTTTTAGTGCTCACATATGAAACGCAAAGCTCTTTCTTGAATTTTCTCGAGTTCTAGTGAGTAAGCTTTGGAGCAAAAGTGCCAGGCAAGAGGACAAAAATTAAATTTGGAGAGGATAAAAGTGTGAAATTTTGTTAATTTATTTAACTTCATGAGCTTTTTACCCAGTCTTTTCAGTATATTTAGCTGCTGTGACACTTTGTGACAGACTTTTAATGTGGCAGTCAAACTTAAGCTGCACTGGTAGCCAATGTCAACACCCCATGTGGGGACCCGGGAAATATAATAGGTCCCCTGCGTGCCGGCAGGAGGTGAAAAACCTCAAACGGCAGCGAGTGGTTGGTGGGAGTCCCTGGAGGGCTCTTCTACTTCTGTCTCTTTTCTTTAACACTGAAGCTATCGTCTTACTTTTTCCCCTTTTCTGCGATGTCCTGTTTTTGTTGTCTTGTTTGCAAATCAATGCTCATCCCTTATTTCATGCCTTTAAATACATGACTGCAGGTCACATGTTAAACTTACTGAGTACTTTTGTACACAAAGGGGGTTTAAAGATCTTGGGTTTTCCTGTACCATAATGCGGTTATATGTGATTGCCATTGCTTATTTTTGTAAGGAGGGATTATATTTTTTGTCATTGTGAATCATCTGTCAGTGGTGTCGAAATGTGTTTTGAGAGATGATATTTATTGTTTAGTGTAAATCATCTCTCTGATGTTTGTGGTTTGATCTGTTCCCTCTTTTAACTAATTCTTTTGTCTTACTTTCCTCTGGGCTCCTCTATGACCCTCTTGTGTCGTAGGGCCCTAAAACCTCAAATAAACAAAACAAATAAACAATGTCAATACCAAGTAGCCTTACAACTTTTGCACATGATGTGTTTGCTGAGTCAAGTTTAAAAATTGGGTTTTTGTCAAAAGTTTTCTTGCCTATCGCAATTGCTTGAATTTTATCTGGGTTTGCCTGCATTCCATTGATTTTCAACCAGTCAGTTTGTCATAATTGGGTTGTGAAGAGTACAAAGTATTGTCATCAGCATAATTTCATATATTCCCACGTTGGATAAAAATAAAATATCATTTAACATTTATCCTTGTGGTACTCCTTTCTTTATATATGCCCACTGACTTAACAACACTAGCTAACTTTGTTGTTTCCTGTTTCTCAAATGGTTTCGGAGTAGGTTTATAGCTACAGGTGATAGCCCATAGGCTGAGAGTTTACATAGGAGTATATCATGAGGGAGACAACCAAAGGCTTTAGAAATGTCCAATGCATTTTTCTAATTCTTCATTTAGTTTGAGTAGTATTGTTTGACATCTGTGGTTTGTTCTGAAAGCACATAAGCACTTTTGAAATATATTTTCAAAATAATTTGCTATCTGTACAGAGAGAGCTTTTTCATAAATCATGGATACAACAGGTAGCATGCTTAAAGGATGATAAGTTTCTACATCCAGTCTTCTTGATAATTTTGTACATTGAAATTTTTGAAGCTCCTTTGATATATTTTTTCTGGTCTCAACTGGTGGTTTTACTTTTGATACAGGTTGAAGTAATATTATAGTGGCTGCTAACCCCTGTACAGAAATTAAGTTGTTTTTGACATAACTCTGGTTTATTGGTAAGAATGATAATAACAGGTACTCTCAGTAATGATATTGTCCTAATCAAATATATCACAAATTTCTTTGAGTTCTTTTGACTTATTTTCACATTTACAATCAAAATTTAGCTCACGAGTTATGATGATGTTTTCATAAAAGTCAGTTCCCTTCTCTAGCATTGCTGTAAAGTGAGCTGTGAAGTCTATTGGGAACATGGTGGGAGGTCTGTACAATGCAAGAAAAAGCCACTTTCCGTTTTCAAACACCAGTTCATGTGCAATTGTCTCGAGATGTTCACTTTCCAGGTGTTATTGCAGTTGCACCACCAAGTCAGATCTGACCCACATGGCAATTCCGCCTCCATTTGCGTTGCGGTCTCTTCTTTGAAGTGTGTACCCATTCACTTCAAACAAAGTGTCTCAAAATGAATTGTCCAGGGGTCTGATTCATGGAGCGAGACTCTCATAGTCCCAGACAATAATGAAGTTTGAGACTTGTAGTCCCAGACTAAGTCAAGTACGAGCCTATGAGAAGTAAGCTATTCATAGAGTCTGACTTGATCTTGGACAATGAAGTCTCGGACTACATGTGCAAATTCTCAAGGGGTCAATCTATCTTTAACAGGGGATTCCTTTGTTTCTTGTCACGGAAATGCATTACTTTTGCAGCTGCACATGTCAAGTGACACAGAGGTTAGCCTACACACCTACACTATTTCCACTCTGATTTTGTTTTGACTGACATTACCTCTGTACTCGTAATTGAAAGATGCTTAGCTAGAATTAGAAAGCCAATTACAGCTTTTTGTTTTCTTTTAGTTGCACCTTTGGGATTTAAAAAAATTTACATTCTTTTAGATTGTTTAAAGTCAAGTTTGGGAGCTTATGGTATTTCAAGCAATTGAAACGAGTCACATGACCTTAGTTCCATTATAATAGTATTACCATTATTATTATTATTATTATTATTATTATTATTATTATTATTATTATTATTATTGTTAGGATCATCATTATTATCCCCTGTCTTCATGCCTCCTCTCCTTTTGTTTTTCTTTTTTTTACAGAGATGAATGGGGTAGACTTTGCACAGAAGTTGTGGCCATGGATGCTGTACACTATAGAAAGCACATGAACCAATTTGAAAAACAGAATGTCACAAGAGAGCTCAACAAGGTTAGGGCAAAAGAATTGTTTTTCAGAACTGATGTGTTTTCTTTCCTTCTTTTGATACAAAGTGTGGCCCACTGCAGGTACGAGTGTAAATTGCAGAACAGGCTGCAGAGGGATTTTGATTGCACAAACTTTAATCAAGGGCGGATATAGTTTTATCACGGATGCCCTACCTACCTCGTATGACTTGAGAGACAAAAATGGGGACTGTTATCCCCGGTCTCTCATTACACTTCAATCCTGTTTGTGTTCATCCAATCTTTGTATGTCTGGGTGAAATTCTGAATTACTTCAAGTCCGCCCTGGAGCCTCGTCACCTAGGACTAAATGGTTTGTTGTCTGGACTTCCTTATGACAGTGTGGACAGAGAGGCGTCTCTGCCTTTGCCATTCGAAATAGGAGATCTGACATACGCGTTTGACAACTGCGTAGTCAGTTCGCCATGATCCAGAGTTTCCTCTCACCTTCGTTGAATCCTGGGAGTTTTGTTCCTACTCTTTCGTGGATGAGCTCTCCGCCTCTCGGTAATCCCTTTTGCCATTCTGTTTGCCAATTGGCTGTGGGATCGTAGTCGGACTCCGGCAACGAGGCAGCGAACGGACGGCTTGATTTCAGACGAGAGTAGGGTGGCGCTCTTCGAACTGCCTTACGAAGATTACCTAATTCCCAGGGGCTGTCAAGGATTTCCTTCCACTTTTTTGTAGCCTCCTTCCTCCTTATGTCCGGCGGTTTTATTGCGCTCATGACTGGCAGCCATTCAATTGGCGTGGGTAGTAGTAGTAGCGTTCCGGGCATTACCCGCATCGATTGTCGGAGTTGTGCGTCCACCGATTCGACGGTCGCGCACCTACCCCAAACTGGGCAAGCGTATTCTGCGGCGCTATAGGCTAGTGCTATCGTGCTGGTTCTGAGGACAGTCATGCTTGCACCCCAATTGGTTCCTGCCATTTTCTGGGGTAGTGCGTTTCTCTGTGCTACTTTCTGTGAGAGCATCGCCGTTTGGTTTCTATACGTGAGGCTTCGATCCAGGATTACCCCAAGGTATTTAGGAGATTTGTCGTGCGGGACGATTTTACCACCGATTTCAACCACCAATTCTCTTTCTGCCGCTGCATTTTGGAGGTGGAACATTGTTGCGACTGTCTATTCCAGGTTCATCTTCAGATGCCATTGATCAAAGTATTCTTTTAGCCTTTGCCCGTCTCTGCTGAAGGCCTTTTCAATCTCGGTCCAGTTTTTGCCGTCTCGCGTAAAAGCGCTAGGTCGTCAGCAAATTGGTAGTTGATTGATTCCGTTCTCAGCAGGTCTGAAAGATAAAGGAAGAAAAGTGTCGGCGACAGTACCGATCCCTGCGGGACACCGTTTGTTGACCTACGCAGTCTGCTCCTGCTACCGGCCTGCTCAATGTGAAACTGACGCTGGCGCAGGAGAGACAATATCACCCAAAGGGTCCTTTTGCAGCTCAGCACCCGAGCAAGTTTTAGCTCCAGTCCCCCTGTCCAGACAGTGTGGAAAGCTTGCAATAAGTCCACAAAAATTGCTCCGACTTTCTTTCCTTGGTCGAAGGAGTTCTCGATTGACTGGGTCAGTGCTAAGACCTGTTCAGTTGTACTGCGTCCGGCTCGGAAGTCAGCTTGGCTTTGGGGAATATGTGGATCGATCATGGGGATTAACTGCTCCAGGAGGACACCTTCAAATAGTTTATATACGCAGCTGAGCAGGGATATTCCTCAGTACGCTTTCAGATCATTTGTGAGGTGGTCTGGGAAAACCAGTCGCATGTCTCAAAAGATGAAATTTTATCTGTGTTACTTTCTAAAACAATTAGAAAATGCT